>CAKNWW010294893.1:0-16685 GCA_932074435.1 Andricus kollari | reverse complement strand
GATGCACGTGCATCAAGGGTTGCTTAGTCTGCATTCACAAAAGTCAGCATTTTGGGCTCATGGACTCCGACCTGTCCTACCTTTCCCACAGAAGTCAGCATTTTAAAGATAGGAACTTCGGTCTGCCATTTTTCCTTTCTCCCAAGAGTCAGTAAAAACATCCTTCTATCCTATCCCCATGCGAGGGTACAACGATGATTCGGGCCCTGGTTCGAGAGCATTTATCGTTAGCTTCTAGCCCGTGCTAGAAGTCCGGTAGGTTTGGGGACCTAGTGCCCACGCTCCGTCGATATTTTTACTCGCGCTTCCCAGAGTCGCGGTTGTCATCCGAATAACGCCAAGTTGCTAAAAGGGTGAACAATGCCCCGGGGTTGTTGCCGACGTTAAACCATAACAATCAACAGTAGTCTAGTGCTTTGTGCGTACGGCCCACATCGGAAATAAAGTGACAGTTCATGTAAAGTCGGGTGAAAACTCGCGGGAAGGAGAAGTGCGTGGGATAATCTGTGGATCGTGGAAACAAGTGCCCAGACGAGCGAACACGATCATCGAGCAAGGTCAGTCTTATAGTCTCTCTCTCCCTCTCGTGGAAGCCAAGGGGTCATAACTGATTTTTAACATGTAATTGTTCAAAATGTAAACATGTGGTCTGCATTCATGCCCTTCATTCCTTTTAAAAGGTGCGTGGTAGAAATTAAGATGTTTGTAGGCTTTAAATAAATATGCTTTCTTTGAAATTACTGGTTTTTGGTTAAGACAGTGAATCGTCGTTAAATACTTTCTTCACCTATTCCCATCTACAGATAAAATTAGCAAGCTCGGAACTCTTGTGAGAAAGTTCGCTTACCTACAAAAATAAAAATAATAAACAAATTAGATATACTTTTAATTTGGTCTGTTGTTCCTCCAGCATACCAGCACCATAGGGTGCCATGTTACCTAAAAATTAAAACCAACGCTGGTACGTAACACAAACTAAACCGAATTGATTTTATTTTGAAAAAACAAAACACTTTTTTGTCCGTAAAAACAGGCTTTTCCGCACCTGCAGAACACTTTTCCGTATAGTAATTATGTGCAAAGTATGGAAGATAACGGATAATTTATTTGACAAAAGTTTCTCATAACCATTTAAGAAGATCAAAAATTGAAAAATAGACAAGCAATAAAATCGAAAAATGCTTATGTTATAAAATTCTTTTATAATGTATGTTTATGAGTAGATAGATTTTCATTTACGGAAATGACTGTTTAAGAAATCTTCTATTTTTCTTTTTTGGTTTCCTTAAGACTTTAACATTATTTTTCTAATGTATTTTCATTCATTGTAAACTCTTAGATGCTGAAGCCATTTTTTGATGTTAGCTAAAAGAATATCATATTGTAAAAAGCAGAAATTGTGTTTTCAAATATGCAGTTTTCTAACACGTAAACCCCAGCCATATAACAAACAGCTCTAAACTACAATTATACTTGTTAAGGGTCCTAATGGGACACTTTTACATATTATTTTTGAATTCCAAAATTTTTATTTACAATACAGTCCACACTAACTAATAGTTCAGGAAATACTTGACATCGTTAGCATTTAAGAGAACCTCTTTAAAGTAGTCTTCTTTTCTATCGAATTCAATTTATACTTACTAATCATGAAAAATGAATCGAAATTTCATGAATAAAATAGGAAAAACTGTCAGAATTCTCGACGTCAGGTATTTAAGAGTATTTATTTAATTTAAGGGCATAAAAGCGGAAAATAAGGATTAGTTAATAAAGTGGACGGACTGTGATCCCTGAAAAAAAGCAAGTAGAATAAAAAAACTATGGAATTGTATAAAACTCATTTCGGAGAAGTTTTTCAAGTTGCAGATTCCAAATTGCACATCGAAAGCTAGAAATTCAAAATAGCGAACTCAATATGACGACAAGCAGTTTTTAAGAATGATTCAACTTGTATAAAACTCATTTTTTAAGAGTTTTCTGAGTAATAGATTTCAAATATTGTATAAAGAATTCAAAATTCAAAATCGCGACTGAGACTTAAAGAATTATGTGATAAAAGTTATTTTTAAGGGTTTTCGAGTCACGGATTTCAAATACTGTATCAAAGTTTCTTTTTAAATCTGGGTTGAAATTTTGGATCGGTCATTTTGAATTTTCTATACAATATAAGGAACCAACAAAATTTAAACTATTGGTTCACTATTATGACTTCCCAACTTTTATTACTATATTTAGAATTTGTGGCTCGAAAAAACCCTTTGAGAATGATTTTTATGCAAATTGCATAATTTGTAAATCCTGCTGGTTGCCACATTTGGTTCGCCATTTTGAATTTTTGATACATTATTTTAGATACGTGACTCGAAAACCCCATAGAAATAGAATCGTATACAAATCGGATCATTTTTTACAAATGACGGCATAAGTGACCAAGATTATAAGTTAAAATAAATCAAAATCATTTCTAACACTTAAAAAAAGGTTTAAATATATTTCTAAACAATTCTTGAGGCAAAATTTTCTCATAGCTCTTTTTCTGTGATATCTTTTTTTCAATCGAAACTATTAATCATGATATATCTATCGCTTGACTTTTAATTGTTAACTTAAAAAAATATTGATTTATTGTACCCGGATCTCCTTTTCTCCAAATGACATTTGAAGGATAGCATGTCATAAGAGCCTTACCCTCAGTCGCGCCAAGCTAAAAACCTAGTAATATTTTAAAATGAACTTTCATTTTTGTCAATTCAGCAACTCAGTGGCTAGAAAGTAAATTCTCACACTTTTTTAAAATTGAAAATGGGATTTCTTATCAGCGTGCAAAGTTGAGAAAACCTGCCCCTCGAGCGATAAACAAACTTGCGTTTCAATTTTTTCGGGATTATTATTCTCGTTTCTATGCAACAGGGGCTATTGGTGGAATCTATGTGCATTTTATCAGGAATATTTTCTAAACTATAGTCAGTATAATCGCATTTAATATCATACGGAGAAAAATAGATATTTAAGAAGACTATCTAGATATTGCTAGTTAATATCTTAGCGATTTAAATATGGGACAGGAATGTAGATATTGATGGAGAGCATCCATATATATTAAAAAGAATATTTTACCTGAAAATATCCAATTAAGATAATAAAGGGCAGAATCTAATATATTCAAAAAGTATCTTTTAATTATGCAAAAATCACCTGTATCCGAATCCTCGAGCATTGATAATAATATGCTGTTTAAGGCATATCTTGTATACTGAATAGAATATATTAGATATTATACCGCAATATCTATATATTATGGTTAAATATCAAAGTTTTTAATATCTACTTTTCAATATTAAATTTTCTCCGTGCAAGCACCGATCTACACACTGCAAAAAACGTCGGATCAAAAATTATTGCTTCGTATTCACGAGATGGACGCTGGGAATTTGCTTTGCGATAACCTCGCATTGGGACGGAAGCAAAACCCTTTGTTAATAATTTATTTGATGTTATTGTTTCCCTTTGATTGACCTTCGGGCTTCATTGATCATCGCATGGCATCCTCCCAGTGCTTCTTCTCGTTCAAGGTTCCTTTTCTGTTTATGAGTTTTGGGGGCTACCTTTTGGCTTGGTTGGTGACTCATGTTGTCGCTTGATCGTGCCTTGCTGGGGGGCTGCCTGGCTCCCTTCTCGGAGAGAGTTCAGTTACTATCCAGGTGCAGGCTGCGTGGCTGGTTTTCGGGGTTGCAACGATGGGAGATCAACTGTGCGTAAATTCAAGTCAGTGGCTCTTCAAGTCCCAATTTAATTGTTTTTTTTTCGTGATTTCCCGACCGATCGTCTTCTAGTGTTGCAGGAAGTGACGAGTCGGATGACGTATCACCTCCGGTCGCATCGGGATCGATCGTTCGGTGAACGATCGTGGTCATAGCTTCCGGAGGCTACATCTGTGCTAATTTTCACCAACAACCTAAACCTTTTTTTGGAATCAAGGGAGTGCCTCATTGGATAGGGTCGAGGACTCGTATCCTGAACTGAATCGAGGCAAGGTATTGAGAAGTGCGGGATCCCGGTGAGAAATTGTCTGGTTCATTTTCGTTGAGTATAACTTGACTGAACATGACTCCTTCGCTATCCCACGCCAGTCCGTCATTAATTCAAAACATTTTGGTCCTTCGAGCCGCATAGTGGGTTGGCGAGGGGAGCGTGAACTTGAAGTAAGTTTTCCTTTTTTTTAAATTTCATAGTTCTAGTCAATTATTTGACGTTTTTTGAGGAATGCAATGCTGTTAATATATTTCGAAAGAGTTTTTAATAGGAAAAATATCCTACGTATATGAAATGACATTTTTGTGTAAAAAAGGAACGCCTTTCAACATTGAGTTTAAAAAATAGACTGAGCTCACGATAAATTATGTTAGTAAAATATCACATGAATTATACAGTATAAATGTTCACGTAGAGGCTTATTATTTATCTCATCTCTATCAGATTTTCAATACTGTCAGACTTTTGTTAATTCATGGTGGAAAATTGTATCCACTCACTTAAATGTCATTATAAATGGATGACGTGCAATTTTGAACAATTTCGATGTGGAATTCTTGCGGTTTGCATACTTTGGTGCACTTTGGAGTTCAGCCTTGAAGCTTTAAATTTAAGTATGCAATTTGAACTATTCTCGGGATGCTGATTGTTTGGATTGAAATGTCTACCAAATTTGAAATGTTGTGTTTTAACACTGTACATTTAAAATTTAATTTTGAAGGTAATAACTTTAAAATATAATATTTAATCGTTAAATTATTCGTATATTGTGAATTTAAACTCTACAGGTTTGAATATTTATTTTCAAAATACTTAAATTTTGCATCCTCTCTAGGTTTTGAAATTTCTTGAAATTCATAGAAATAATGTAATCTTTTGAAAATCGATGATAAGATAGGAAAGTTTTAGCAAGAGGGATTGAAGTAAAGAGAAAGAGCGTATTGAAAGGATACAAGATTAATTGAGATATGACTGAGCAATTAATTATTCTCAGGATTTTTATAGTTATTTTCATAGACATCAATTTTGTTTATTGTTTCGAATGAATAGAACAGCCTTCCTCAAGATTTATATTTTTTTTACGTTTAAAAAACATCCTTTAATTTCTTGGTACTTGAATTGATAAAGTTGATAATGGGCTGTTTGCAACATTGCAAACGCTTCGAGAAGGGCTCTTAAACATTACAAACATATTAATGATTGATGATTTGCAGCATTGTCACCGCCTCGAGACCGGCTCAGGCATGACAAACTGACTTAATGACTGTGTGATTGTTTGCAACATTGCAAACGCTTCGAGACGGGCTCTCAAGCATGATAGACATGTTGTTGGTTGATGATTCGCAACACTGTGACCGCCTCGAGACAGGCTCAGGCATGACAAACTGACTTACTGACTGTGTGATTGTTCTCAACATTGCAAACGTCTCGAGACAGGCTCTCAGGCATGATAACGACAATGCTGGTGGATTGTTTGCAACATTGCGAACGCCTCGAGACAGACTCTCAGGCATGACAGACCTGTTGGTGGTTGATGTTTTGCAACCTTGTGACCGCCTCGAGACAGGCTCAGGCACGACAAACTGACTTACTGACTGTGTGATTGTTTGCACCATTGCAAACGCTTCGAGACGGGCTCTCAAGCATGACAGACATATTGATGGTTGATGGTTCGCAACATTGTGAACGCCTCCAGACTGGCTCAGGCATGACAAACTGACACACTGACTGTGTGATTGTTTGCAACATTGCAAACGCTTCGAGACGGGCGCTCAAGTATGACGGACATATTGATTGTTGATTTGTTGCAACATTGTAAGCACTGTGAAACATGCTCTCAGACATCACTGACTTATTTCTCATGACAGATTATGTATTTATCTTGTTGTTTTGTTATTTATCTTTGCCTAAATCTTCATTAAAGTTTGACAAGCTAACTTTGAACTTTTCCATATATTACTACATATATTGTGATTGTTTGCATCATTGCAAAAGTTTCGAGACGGGCTCTCAAACATGAGGGACATATTGATTGTTGATTTGTTGCCACATTGCAAGCACTGAAAAACGTGCTCTCAGGCATGACTGACTTATTCCCCATGACAGATTATGTATTTAATCTTGCTGTTTTGTTATTCATCTGTGCCTGAATCTTAACTAATGTTTGACAAGCTAACTTTGGACTTTTTCCGAGGTCCCTGCATTGCAATGGAGGTTAAAACTCTCTTTCTTTCCTTCTCATTTTCTGTCGTTCTATGTCCGCAAAATGAACTCCCTGATTGGGGTTCTGTTTTGTCATTGAGATTGGTTGCAGGTCTGCACACGTTGCACAATTCATGAAGATTCGTGCACATGTCTCATCATCAGAGTCATGGACCTTTGAAGAGAAAATTGTCATTGGTAACTTCGATCACACATATAAAGAACCTTTTTCTCACATTTCTGAAATTCAAGTGTTTCTACAACAGCGGATTCGAGCAATTGGGGCTGCCGCAACGATGCATATGCTAATGAGTGAATCCAGGGGCAGGTCCATCGCCTCAACTTAGAACGCCTCGCAAGGCTCGAAAAATGAAGTCGTGGGTCTTAATTACACTTGTCAATCTCTCTTATGCAGCATGTAACCCAAACCACTTCATCGGTAATTTTCGAAAGTGGCATAGGCTACATGCTCCTGATAGGCATCAAACTGCAATCCGACTATGTTCATGCTTTGATTGTCATAAGATGGGACATGGGAGTCGTAACTGCCCTCCGAAGACTTGTTATCGTCTACGCTATAAACAGCATTATATCACACTTCATGAAGTCATGACTCGTAAAGTTCCTTCGACTGAAGACTCGGCTCCCTCAACCACTAATAAAGTTCGGTTGTATTTGAAATCCGATTATTCGGCCTCTTTCTGATAAGTTCTACTTGCTACAGCACAAGCCGCTGTAAAGACCTCGGATGGACACCAATTTCGAACAAGCCCTCCTCAACCCTGGCTCTAAGACCAGCTCTTTGTTCCGCGGATCCGTTTACATCTTGGTTTACCACAACAGGCGATCAATATTCTCATTAACACAGTTGCAAAATAAACCAATCAAGATTGTTCCTAGATGCGTGGCCCTACCTCTCGAATCTCGGCAATAATTGTACTTGTCGAAGTGAATGCTCTTGTTCTTCGCGATCTTCGTGTGATCGCTCCATCGGATCAAGTTGTGGATAGGGATTGGCATCAGATCCAGGGGCTTCCCTTGGTGGATCCAAAGTTCATTGTACCCTAACCCATCGATGTACTCTTAGGCGCTCATTTACGGCTCATTTCGTTTTCAGGCGGTTTGTGATTGGTCCGGTCGGATCCTCTACACCTTCAGATGAATTGGGCCATTCCGGAACCGTACTGACGTTAAGTCTTCGCCAAGGGGACAACCTTGCGAGCCTCCTGAATCGATTCTGGGTAGTAGTATCAGGGTAGTAGTATCAGGGTAGTAATATCGAATCGTTGATTTCTCTCGAGGATCAGGAAAGTGAGCGAGCTTTTACGGACGGACTTAGACGCGGCAATACGGGCAGATACATCGTATGCCTCCCTCTTCGACAGGCCTGTATCCGCACCTTGGAAGAGTCTCTGCTGAGATTAGGGTAATAAAAATAGAATAGTATTCCACTTTTTTTGGGGATACCAGCCAAAATGATTTTATCCCTAAACTAGAAACTTGTACTCCGGTACTTATGGTTCGATTTATTAATTCCGTACGTGAGGAATCGGGACTCTTTCATGCGGTCTGCTACGCTTGGCCGGGCTCACGAAGCGTTTTCGGTTGTGTTCAAACAGATGATCCTTCCCGTTGGCCGTGTTCTGTCGCCAATCGAATTTCAGAGATTCAGCGAACTCCGTTTTAAAATTTTTTGACGCTACATCCCTACAAAGGAAAATTCAGATGTAATGCCACTAAATAAATGAATGGACTGTGCCAAAACGTAATCATCAAAATGGACACGAGACAGTCGACAGCCGACCTTTCCCTACTTCGATGTAGGACATGGCTTTTAGGACGGGTAACCAATCTTAGTCCCGGACGCGAAGGACTTGTGCCATCTGCCATGGTTAAAACTTCCATTGGAACCTACAATCGTCCCATCGTCAAATTGATCTGATTCCCAGTCGTGCGCTGGCCCTATACGGCCAATTGTGCTCCATGGCGGGCGGAACTAAAGTTTTCCTTATACATGGAAATTTATTGTGTGCGTCATGGCGGGCGGCACTAAACTCTTGACCTTCGTACGTGGAATTTATTTTGTTCGGTGAACGAGGCGGGCGGGATTTGATTGACCCTTTGATTGACCTTCGGGCTTCATTGATCATCGCATGGCATCCTCCCAATGCTTCTTCTCGTTCAAGGTTCCTTTTCTGTTTGTGAGTTTTGGGGGCTACCTTTTGGCTTGTGTGGTGACTCATGTTGTCGCCTGATCGTGCCTTGGTGGGGGGCTGCCTGGCTCCCTTCTCGGAGAGAGTTCAGTTACTATCCAGGTGTAGGCTGGGTGGCTGGTTTTCGGGGTTGCAACGATGGGAGATCAATGGTGCATAAATTCAAGTCAGTGGCTCTTTAAGTCCCAATTTAATGGTTTTTTTGTGATTTCCCGACTCGATCGTCTTCTAGTGTTACAGGAAGTGACGAGTCGGATGACATATCACCTCCGGTCTCGTCGGGATCCATCGTTCGGTGAACGATCGTGGTCGTAGCTTCCGGAGGCTACATCTGTGCTAATTTTCACCAACAACCAAAACCTTTTTTTGGAATCAAGGGAGTGCCTCATTGGATAGGATCGAGGACTCGTATCCTGAACTAAATCGAGGCAAGGTATTGAAAAGTGCGGGATCCCGGTGAGGAATTATCTGGTTCATTTTCGTTGAGTATAACTTGACTGAACATGACTCCTTCGCTATCCCACGTCAGTCCGTCATTAATTCAAAACACCCTTTTTATTGCGAAGATTCGCATATAACATCTAAATCTTGAATACGTCTGAATGCGAAGGGCGAGATCTTGCTTTCAATGCATGTAAATGCAAGAGTATATTAATGCTCTGGATTACGATTGTATGCGAAGTATAAAATATTCGATTGCTAATGATTCAATCGGATTCACGAGATGTTCTAATTTTAACAAAAAAATGTGTATCCTAAAAAGAAAATTTTGTTACCCAGATAGCACAACAGTTTGCAGAAAACTTGCCTAATGTTTGCGGTGCAAGGTTCGGAAACTTGCACCGCAAGGTTTAGGCAAATTTGCTGCAAGTAAGACGATGTCCGCCTTACACGGAAAAAATTTATCCGTTAAAAATTCACGAACTTGTAGCAAGGTCTCAGATAACAGATACAAAAATGAAACATTACATCCTCATTTCTATAAGAAATGTATGGATACATTTCGAAGTGTTTTACGAACAGTTCGAATTTCCTACGAACAGTTCCTGAAAATATCATACTGAAATATAAAGGAGAAAAAATTTTATTTGTGCGATTCAATTTACATTAATTTGTAAATTCGCAATTCAGAAAGATTTGAACCCTCAAAGACTTACCAGCTGACTTACCAGTTTTTAAACATAAACCAAGAGTGCGTAAATACGCGCAGCCATCGAGGTCAAACAAACTAGGTATTATAAAACTTCTAGCCACTCATCTGACGAGGTCGAAGCACACATACGAGTGCACACACGCACCGCGCGTTTGGACAAGTGTGTGTGCGGGCCACGTACAGGCGAATCTACTTTCCAGTTCCCAGATTTGTCGGACAAGCTCGTGAGTGCTCTGAGAATCTTTTCTCAATCACTCCTAATATTTTTGTAATTACCTACGTAAACAAAAGTGATGAACCGTTCTTAGAACTTTCAAATCGAGTTCGTCAATTATTACTCAAAGTTCTCAAATTATTCACGAAAATACATCAATATCCGATTGATCTTTCTCATATCCTGAGCTTGCGAGGCAAACTTGAGGGACACTTGCATTGTAAGTTTGAGGCAAGCCTGCGTGGCAAACTTGAGGGAATTTGGCAATGTAATTTGGAGGAAGGCTTGCGCAGAAATATCGTATGTAACTACAGAATTAAAAAGTCAGTAAAAAAATTATTAAATACCAGATTGTTTAATATATTTTTGCGAAAGCAAGTTGTAGTGTCTGATTAAAAGGTGAGGTAAGTCCTACTTATAAATACTTATTAATAGTATGGTGGTTTTTTATGTGTGGTTATGCGCCCTGGCGTGTGGCGGGAGAGTTCCCAAGTTTAAACTTAGAGATGATTTCCAGCATCCGACAACCAAGCAGAAAGTATGCGGAGGTCCCCATAAAAGCTCATCAGAAGGTTATTAAAAATGAGACAAGAAACATTAACTGATAACTAGGTTTAATGACTAAACACTGTAGAGGGAAGCATCCCTAGGCGCAGAGAGAGGGAGAGAGCGCACATGAGCCAACGGCTCATTTCAGGCGCTAGCGAAAGGAGACTGGCTTGCCTCGTTCGTGTCGGCAAGACGTACCGTGTAGAATCTGGCTCCGACCGCACATGCGCAACATGGCGGTGAGCAGTGTCGTAGCGGGAATGAATTTCACACCACACACTCCCTCCGTAGTGTAAACGATATAAAATTAGTCTCAAATTAAAAAGATCAAAATATTCGCAATCCGGTCGTTGTTTGTTTAAAAAAATAATAATGCTAAGGAAATTGCAATTATCGCAAGCATTCAATTAACAACAGTGTCCTTGATTACGTAAATTTTTATGTTATTAAATTCAAGCGATGTTCGTTGACTACATTTATGCAAGATACAAATGCGCTAGTTGGTGTTACCATGAAATGCATATTCAAGTATATTTTGAAAACGACTCTTAGTCTTATGAGAGCAGTAAGGAATATATTATTACATGCTAGTTTCGTTTTAAAAAAATGTTCTATGTCGTCGCTTATCATTAGATTTTCGTTGCTTATCATTAAATATTAAAAGTCACTCTTTTCTTGCGTAATATATTCGGCACGTGGCGTTCACGTTTGGGGTGTTTTTGTGGCATGTCTTTAGCGTTGACTACACCCGGAGTTTGTTTAATAATATGTGCCTCATTATCTGTGGTAATAGAAGTATGCGGAATAGGTTGAATGTCATTTTGCGACGCAGCATTGTTAATTACAGGAGTCGTAGATTTGTCAGTTACATTAGATATTGGCTGCGTGTTGTTTGGCTTAGTGACATTGTCTGACGCGATTAACAAATGAGCTGGCTTGACATTTTCGAGCAAAACTCGACAGTTTGAGCCGTTCACATCTATTTCGATAACACCATCGCTGATGCGATTTAACACCCGGTGTGGTCCAGAGTATGGAGGTTCGAGAGATTTTATCGCTGCACCAATGCGTAGAAAGACAAGCGAACACTTTGCCAATTCTTTAAACACAAAACATTTTGACCCCCTTCGGTGCTCAAAAGAAACCGGTTTGACCTTCCTCATATGTGTCCTAAATTCATCTAAGAACGTTTGTGGGTCTACGGTGCGATTCTCTGGCAGCACAAATTCGCCCGGAATGCGTAATGTTGTCCCATACAAATACTCAGCTGGAGATAGTCCGGGATCTAAAACCCTGGTCCTCAGTGACCCTAAAATGTTCGCGAGAGACTGGAAAAGTTGGGCCTCGAACTGTCGACCCTGATCGGTCGAGATAGTTTCTGGAGTACCAAATCGGGATACCCAACCCTCGCAGAGAGCACGGCAAACGGTACCGGCCTCAATTTTGCGCAGTGGTATTGCTTCAACCCAACGCGAAAAACGATCAATAACGGTCAAAAGATATTTTTGTCCCTCGTTTTCCGGAAGAGGCCCTACGATATCCGTATGAATATGTCTGAAACGCGTCTCAGGAGCGACAATTTGCGCCGGCTTGAGAATGGTGTGACGTGTGACCTTAGATCGTTGACAATCTAAGCATGATCTCGCCCACTAGGTTATGTCCTTGTTCATACCAGGCCAAACATATTTCTAAGTGATCACGCGGTTGGTGACTTTCGCGCTTGGATGCGACGGCTGATGAAAAATATCAAAAATGCGCTGTCGCATGACCGTTGGAATTATCGGACGTAACGTGTCCCCAGACAAGTCACAATACACAGATGTTCGAAAATGACGTGCATGCTCGTTCGCCATCTTTGGAGGCTATGAGGCATATTCGAAAGACCGAAGGTGATGACTGCGGTTTTCGGAATATCCTGGGGTGCGATGGGAATTGGGTAAAAAGCGGTTCGCAGATGGAGTTTTGAGCAAATATTTTTAGCGTGCAAGTTTGCGGAAAAATCGTGCAAATGCAGTATAGGGTAGCGATCTGGAATGTTTACTGAATTTAAACGGTGATAATCGCCACGAATTCCCCACTGGCCATTGTTTTTGGGAGTCATATGAATCGGTGCAGCCCAAGGACTACTGGAGGATCTGCACAGACCATTTTCGACTTTGTATTTAAATTGAGACCTAGCCGCGGCGAGTTTTTCCGGATTTAAACGGCGAGCGCGTTCGGCTAACGGAGGGCTAGTTGTGAGAATGTGATGGTACACAGTTCCAGGTACCTGAGTGTGAGTTTGCTCCAGCCCAGTGATCTCAGGAAATTTGAGCAAGATTTGCGAGTAAATTGATGTGCTGTTCACTGTGCTAATTCTAGAGTGAAAACCATTTTTAAGTACGCCACAAGATGCAAGACCGCTTGTGGAGTCAATTAGCCTACGATGTCGTAGGTCTACCAATAGCCCGTAGTGAGCGAGCAAATCTGCCCCTATAATGGGACAGGGAATTGCTGCCGCACAAAAGTTCCAAATGGTATTTCGACGAAAACCAAGATCTAGCATTACTCGCTTATCTCCAAACGTTGCTATGCGCGAATTATTTGCGGGGAATAAAATTAATTCTGCCGGTTTGGCTATCGAGTTAGCCTTAATTGGGAGAATCGAAATATCCGACCCGGTGTCCACGAGGAAGATCACTCCGGACTGTCGGTCGCGAACGTGGAGACGCTTGGATTTAGAGCCTATACCCACTGTCTCCAGGTGGTTAGGCTGAGTTAGTTTCCCGGAAGTGACTCATTTCTATTGCCCCAAGTGCAGGGTTTAATGCATTTATTTGCTTTGCCTTTTAATTTCTCGTGATACCAGCACAATCTATTTGAACCCCGGTTTTTCGATTTACTGCGCGCGTGATTATTAGGCGACTGTGAACGAGCGCGGTTACGTGAATAATTGTCGGATATGTTATTTAATTTGCTTTTTAATGAAGCAACTTCTGCGATTAATGCGTCGATTGCATTTACTCGAGTGGTATCTATAAGAAAGCGAAGCTGTGTCGTGGTTAGCGAACAATTTAGCATCAGACATTTTGTCTGCGATATCCGCGATTTGATGATTTCATCATTACACTGGCCTTCGTTCAGCGCGCGCAGACGAGCTAAAATTACCGACAGTTTACCGCTGCTCAACACCTGATCGTTCAAAAGCTGTCGAAGAGGGGTTTCCGCGGATGTAGCGTAGATTTGGATAATCCGATTTTTGATTCTTGAATATATGTCGGCGAACCGCGGCTCTATTAGCAGAATGTCGCGAATGGCCACGAAAACCTCCGGTTCTAGTTGCGCGATTACGTGGTCGGCCTTCGTATTTTCGACGGTTATCCTTACATTCGTGAAAGAGCTTTCGACTTGTAGGAGTCATAAGTTAGGATCGGCTTCTATAAATTTTGATATTTTAGGAGTGCGAAATGTATCCACGCGCGGTTGTTCCGCTTGAAGTGCTGCCAGGTCGCGCTGTCGATCGACGATCTGTTGCTCCATTTTCGCGTTTAATAATTTCAAAAATACTAGAAGGAATCCGTTAGAGATTCCCTCGAACCTTTCTTATTTTATAATGATGTAAGATGGCGTCTAAAGTGCCTACCCCGAACACAATTTCCCATGCGAATATTGTTGATAACATTTTAAATACCGTATTAAAATAAGGCAGGAGTTTAACCTATGACGCGGATGGGTCATGATGCAACCCTTGCGCATGCTAATTTCGTGATTAGTAAGCGGTTTTGAATGAAAATTTCACGACCTTTTATGCATAAGAAAAAATGTTTATGCAAGAGCGAACGCGCGATGATATAAAGAAAAAATTTTCAAAGAAAAGGTCAAAGGAGGTTGCGAGTGAAATTTAAAATTAGCTTGACGCGTGCCGAAAACGCAGTACATGAATTTAGCGGTACCTAAAGTAAAATGCACATGAGACTTACAAAAAAAAAATATTTGTTAAGATGATGCAGCTTTGTAGATTCCTCCAGCGGCGATTAATGCGTAGCGCATCCTCACGTCACAACGTTAGCAGGGGAATTGTCGCGGAGTGATTCTGCTTCTGACGATGATTCGTGCCACAACGTTTTCTGGGGAATTGTGGCAGAGTGACTCTGCTTCTGTTGATAAGTCGTGCGAAGTGCAGCCTCATGCCACAACGGTTGCTGGAGAATTGTGGCAGAGTGAAGATGGCGTCGGCTTCATGATGCCAAGGGTTTTCGTCCAGCGTCCATTTTGTTGCGGTCTGCTTTGCCAATCCAGTATTTTTTTCCTTCAATGTATGTGCTTTCGTGCCATAATTTCAGCTTAGAGGTGTCCAGTTCAGCGTCCCGGGGTCACCAGTATGCGGTTTTTTTTATGTGTGGTTATGTGCCCTGGCGTGTGGCGGGAGAGTTTCCAAGTTTAAACTTAGAGCTGATTTCCAGGATCCAACAACCAAACAGAAAGTATGCGGAGGTCCCCATAAAACCGCATCAGAAGGTAGTTAAAAATGAGACAAGACACATTAACTGATAACTAGGTTTAATGACTAAACACTGTAGAGGGAAGCATCCCTAGGTACAGAGAGAAAAAGTGAGCGCACATGAGTCAACGACTCATTTCAGGCGCTAGCAAAAGCAGACTGGTTTGCCTCGTTCGTGTCGGCAAGACGTACCGTTTAGAATCTGGCTCCGACCGCACATGCGCAACATGGCGGCGAGCAATGTCGTAGCGGGAATGAATTTCACCCCACAATAGTACCATGCAACATATTATATCAAATTACAATTGAGCATTATTTATCTTGTTGCCTCTATTAACTTAATCAGTCTTTCCATTTAAAGCTAAACAGTACATAAATGTTAAGTTTTAAATGTAATTTCTATAGACTTAATCTTAATGAATTAAGAAATGAGGTAGATACATCAATTCTCTAAACTCTCGCAACATGAAATTATTGTTTTGAGGAAGTTAAGTGTTAAAGGTACATTTCTAAACGTAAGACCTACTTTTATATATTTAATATTAAAGCATAATAATAATTTCAGTAATATATGCAGTAGGGTGGTTAAAAAAATCGTAAATTGTTAGATATATAATTTGAGTTCATTTGGTTTAAACAAGTCCCGCCTCATCGCTAGTAGCGACATCATTACTCGATTGTGTGTTTAGGTTAGTCATCTTCCCAGTTTCATAGAAGTCGTGCGTTATTCACAAGTCAATTTGATTATTCTCAATGAATAGAGTTTTCAGGAAGACTTTATTATCATTTACGCTGCCTAGATCCATCCCCACCTCTATCAGGTTATGGACCCTGGATTTAAATCGTGAGTAAAGTCTAAAAATACGAAAAGTTGACAAGTTGTGTTGACGGTCTCGTACGACGCAAATCGGACCACATAAGCAGTAACTAAAAAAATCAACAATGAGTGCTTCAAGTGTTAGAATTGAACTTCTCAATAAGGGTAACTGTGCACGGTGTGCCTGAACCAACTTCAAATGCAAGGTCATAGCACATTCAATTTTTTTGTTGTGTTTGATTAAGGGGCTTAGAAATAGTGTGTAAAAAATTTTTGTGTCAAATCCCCCGAGCCGTTTTTGAGAAAAGTGTTTATTATGGGGTAAAAATAAAAATTTTCAAAAAAATTCGATGCATTTTACTTTTTTCACTTTATTAAAAAAATATGGTAAATAAATATAATATCAGTCCATATCAATAATGAAACATGAAATAATTTATTTTTACACTCGTCGGACATTGTATTCTTGTACAGCTTTTAGTAAGTTACTTGGGATATGAGGGTGTGTGCTCAAAACTTTTTATTTAGCCCAGGTCGTTTTAAAATCCGCATGTACAGATTCCACGGCTAGTTCACTTTAAAATCCAAGGCCTTTTTCAATTTCACGACGAAAATTACGGACATGAAAAAAACGGCGTGATGATTTACTTCCACTGTCTTGCCAAGCAACAAAATTTTCCTTACAATTTCCAACAGTTCTGTAATCCGACACACGTTTAATTATTCTTTTGATGCAGTACACCATGTGCAAGGAAAATTGCTTGCGAAGCTACTGTGATTTGGAAATTTCAATTACACCTAAAGTTCACGCGGTTTTTTTTCATGTCCCTGCTTTTTGTAGTAAAGTTGAAAAATGCATTGGATTTTACAGTGAACAAGCCATGGAATTTGTCCATTCGGATTTTAAAACGACCTGCTAAATATAAAGTTTCGAGCACATACTCTCATTACCCAAGTAACTTACTAAAAGCTGTACAAGAATACAATGCCCGACATGTGTACAAATAAATTATTTTTTGTTT
>CAKNWW010294819.1:0-10301 GCA_932074435.1 Andricus kollari | reverse complement strand
TCCTTGTTGGAAATTTATGTATTCTATAATTTATTCCGTAAGTATTAGTTAACGTATAAGTCGAATTTAATTAAATTAAAAAATAACTGGACAATCTACTGAAGTTTACTTGCCCTAGACACCAGTGTGTACATCATTAGAGGTAAGAATTTTTTATATTCTATGTTTAGCTGCAAATATTTATTCAAATGATAAAACTATCGTTAATTATTATATTGAAGTTGAAACGGAATTTGAACTCCGAGAGTGCCATGTTATTGAGGTACTCGAATAATAGATTCACGACATTTTTGCTTCACCAAATTAAAGTATCGGAATTCATAAATTAAACATTTTTAATTTCTGAAGAAAGATCTTTCTACTTCGCTCCGGTGGGAATCGAACCTCACGTCTAACGATTGCCGGTCGAATGCTTGAAGTAATAAGCTACTAGAGATATGGAGGACAGATACTTTGATCCATCTAGTCTGAAAAGACGTTAAAAATTTATGTGGATTATTATTATTTATTATTATTGTTGATTTCCATTTTCACAGAAAGTGAATGATATCTACACATAACCGACCGTCACCAACTCCGATGGTCATACAGATTCCTTCTAAAGTATCGGATTTTTTTACTAGCCAAATTCGAAGTTTCAGATCATTTTGCTACGCGATTAATAGTGTCACGTCCCGAGCAAAAGGCGAGGGTAGTTAAGAAAATAAGAAATGAGAGAGAAGAGAGTGCTGATTAAGTCAGGCTGGTAAGACCAGAATAATAGCATACCGTTGCAATAAAATAAACTTACGTTTACCTTCCTAGCAAGAAAGGGCGCAAGAGTGTTTGCTTGTGGATTGTATCTCCATGTTTATCGCAGAGGAGCGACGGAACTCTACCGGATGTTTGTTTGATGTTTGCTTTGAATGTAAAATCATGAATGAGTCTTTTTCGCGAACGTTAACACTGCGGACTTCATACAGAAAAAACTCTACGATGACCGAGAGTCTCAGCCGAAGGGTCTTATGTTCGAAGTTATATTCCACGTTACTATTTCACAGTGAGATATTTCACGGTGAGGTAAACTTAATGGGCTCGCCACTTAATCGAAGCGGTTCGAAAATTATGTGGACATTATGACTGCTTGAACGATAAAGACGATTGACAAGAGTAGCGTAGGGGTTTATGTACGGTTGGCAATTCGATAAAGTCACGCACTTTCTTAGAAAACGACTGTCAATGTTGACCAGGGCACGTCCCTGTCAATGTTGACTGAGACACGTACTCCTTCCTTTTAAAATAAATCATATTAATGAGTTTTGGATTACATGAGTGAAAATTATTTATGTCCCGTTAACTGATACCTTCGGTGATCGGTCGTGTCTTCTCTAGATCGGCTATATGTGATTTGATATGCACGAGTCTTGTTATTGCATGCGGTGACTAATAGCTACTAATAGGTCATATCTCTAGTCAGACAATTTCGGTTAAAATCTTGTCTGACAATGCGCATGGTTTTCCACTAAGTAAGTTACACTTTAATAGTAACCTGTATTATGACATTATATACAGATAACTTATTACTTTAATTAAGACAGACCTGTGTATTCATGTTCCACATAATTAGTTTTTACTTTGTTACTGTTTATGTATCAGATTATTAGGAATATGCATACATTCGTATGTTATTAAATATACTTAATTATCTCATAGCAGCAGAGTCTGAAATGAGAATCTCTCATCAACCGAACATATGCTAACTTACTGGTAGTCTCTGAATCATTATCCTTCCATGGTAATATACTTTATGCATCTTATTTTTTACCTTACCAACCGTAGTGCAGTTACCATAGTTAGGTACAAACTCAGAGAAGATCGGTAATGCTATTGCTTGTAGTTGATGGAGTTAGGCTGAAAGATGTGGGACAGGGTAAGTTGCACCTAGCTAGGCGTTACATCAAATTTTGTAAAATTTCAAGATGTAACAGTCCTTGCTCCTTAGAATTATCATCGTCCTCGATGATTTTTGTATTTGTTCGAAAATTTGTATTGGGGCTCCTTAATGCCATTTTCACTTAAAATTTTCTGGATCAAGGTTTTCTTCTTGATTATTGGACATTGCGCATATTTTGTGCGACCTATGATCTTGCAATCGACAATGATTCTCTTGCAGACGCTACTATTACGCTCTAGCCTGCTTTTACATAATTTCCGCATGTAAGTGTCTCGTGTGTCGGTTGCTCCGACACGTGGTTTGAGATGCCATACTATGGGTGTGGTGTTTTCTTCCGCAGGCGGTCTTCTAATCCTTATCAGCTTATCATTCTCCATCTTGTTCAAATGAGCGGCGTTCCTTTTAGTCATGCAGGCGGAGTCTTGCTTCTGAGCTAGTGTTTCATTCACTACGGGCGTTTATATCTAAAACAATAGGAAGTTATATTAATGTTTTGATAAGCTTATTGGTTATTGATATTAATTATAGTATTTCCCACATAGCATGATATATTGCTGCAAGATTTCTGCAAGGTTTCTTGTAAGGTTCGCAATATTTTTGAAACATTTCTAAGAAATGTTTCTGAAATAAAGATATGTCCCTTGCACAGATCCGGCACAATATTGCATGAAATATTTGTGAAATGTTATTTGAATATTTTTTAAATATTACAAGCAAGGTTTAGAAATATTTGATAAAAACATTTTTTAAATATGATGACAAAATTTTGAGGAATATAATCTGTATGGTTGCTGCAACTATTATTAGACATTGGAATAGAATATGTTCATACATTATTTCTGAAATCTTCTATCAATGTTTCAAGATATTTTTCACGCAACATTTCCAAAATATTTCATTAATGATTTCATGCAGTATTTATGCAATTTTTTAACAATGTTTCTTGGAAATACACTACCGTCGGAAATTGTGCGCACGACTCTTGTGAGCGCTATTAAAAATCACTGCTGACTTCGAACCACGATATTTCTGTGAAAAAAAAGAGATAGACCATTAAAAAAAAACAGTTGAAAAGCTCATGAAATTTCACGTCTAGTGGCGCTCAAAAAATATTTCTTTGACCTTCTGAAAATAATATAGTACGTGAGAAGTTTAAAAACAAAATTCAAGATTTTCTCAAATTTTCTACATTAACTTCAACTAGAGACGACCTAGGGAAATTTTTTCAAAAACCTCAAGATCATACGACATTGAGCCTGACATCTGATCTTCAATTTAAGCCAAGAAAACTCAAAAAATCTTTATGGGTACCCGGGATATGATTGAAAATGTTCAATCGTATCTGAGCCATTACTGTACAATTAAAGATGTAAAAGATAAGATTTCAGGCTCGATGTAGTGTAATTTTGAGGTTTTTGAAAAAAAATTGCTAGGTCGTGCTAAAAGTTGAAGTTGAGGTAGAAAATTTGAGAATATCTTGAATTTTGTTTTTAAACTTCTCACGTGCTGTATTATTTTCAGAAGGTCAAACAAATATTTGTTTCACAAGAGTCGTGCGCACAATTTCCGACGGTAGTGTATTTTTGAACAAGGCAAGCAATATTTTAGTGAAATTTTTCTGAAATATTTTTGCAAAGTTTCTTTATATTATTTTTAAACATGACAAATAATATTTTACTGAAATGTTTCTGCAATATTCTATATTTACTTCAGAAAACATTTCATAAAAATAATTTAAAAGCGTCTTTAAATCCTGTGTGCAACATTATTAAAAGGTTTCATTGTAATATTTGTTTTAAATTTTTACTGCAACATTTTATGCCGTGTGGGTTCTAATGTCAGCTCTCTTAAAATAAATATTTTGTAGAAAATTTATTTCTTTTCTCTGCCCACCTTAACAAAATATCTCAATGCATTACATAAATTGCTTAGATAAATTACTCACTTATGCCTTTTCTTATCAAGTCCACATAAGATAGAATTTTCGTTTTCTTATGTTTTAATAAAACATGTTGGTTAAACTCTGGATTTAGAGAATTAATTATATTGAGGGTCCAATAGTGGTTTTATAGCTTATTATGTAATTTACATAACAACAACAGTTTTCATTTAAGGATTCTGGAATGTAAGTGTAATCTTTATCCATATTATGGAATTTGTCATTGATGATAATGTATAATTGTAGAATTTGGAAATGGTATGATTTTGGGGAAAGAAAGTCAGTTGGTCCGTAATACTTGACTTTACAGATCTTCTTTCATTGCTATCCAGAGTGGTCTTGAGGTGAATTATTGAGGTTAACATGGATTTCTATTGCCATGTTTTTATCGTGTTGTAGGCAGTCCCTGGCCGGTGAGATCTTATCACGAAAGGATTAAATTTCGTGTGAGGAGGAGCCACGATGAGATAATGCCATCATCATACGAAGTTAGATGTGTAGTGTTCCTTTGTTTAGTTTTGAAGATTCTTCTTCCGGTGGAAGCAGCCGGTTCCATATATTTGTTTCTTCACGTGTAGTGACGATTTTTTCTGGAAAAGTTTTGGATTTTTATTTTCCGTCCTCCCTCCTTAGAATGGTTCATCGTACTCGATGAAAATGTCCTCATTTTGATAGATATCGAAACAAAGGTGCGATCTGTGCGGTGTGGACCCCTCGTCACTTGAATAGCTGAACGAGTGATGACTTTTTTGTTTTCCTTGAGAACTTTGAAACTAATTGTAGGGATTAGGAAAATAGGAAATTTCATCAATCTTGCTTGATTACATGTAATTGGACACATCCCAGAATCTGATTAACAGCATTTGTTATTGCAGTCTAATTCTGATATTTTGTGTAATTCGGAATTTGTTTACTATTCTTAATTTTATACATGTGTGTATGAGTGGATACACAGTTACTAAAATTTAATAATATAAAGGCTAATGTGATTATTTTAATTTTGAAAGATTGTGATCAATTTTCCTTAATAAAAATGTGGTTTTCTATAAGAAAATTCGAAAATATGAGCTATTGTACTTGTCAGTACCAATTTGGGTTGAATTTTACTGTGCGTCTTCGTGCTAAGCTTCAAAATTCCTAGAATTAATTTGTATTCCACACACAAAACAATATGGACCAAGTCAATTCATTCACTCTTAGAAAATCTACATTAAAATTTATGTGAAGCCATTTGCAAAATCAATATTTTCCTTTTAGTTCAAATATACAAGGTTGTACATTTTATATTAAATATAATATACAGGTCGGTATAGTATATCATTAAGCTATTTCCCTTTCGGCGAGCCTCTAGGGGTAAGGGTGACACTACCCGATTCGGGTAGTGTTTTTTAGGTGGATTTGTAGTAAATGGGCTCACCACACCCACGACCGCCAACAGCAACGCAGTAGTATCAGACGGTCACCCATCCAAGTACTAACCGCGCCCAACACTGCTTAACTTCAGTGATCTAACGGGAACTGGTGCTTCCAGCGTGGTATAGTAGTTGCTTAAAACTCAAAGTGCTTTTATTTCTTTAAATCTTGTCAATTATTTGCAGTTGAGGTAATTTATTTATATGTTTTTGTAAATAAAGCGTAACTTTTTCTAAAATTGGTCGAAATTTAATGTAACTACAGTTAATCGTAGAAGAGGGCTGATATTTATTTAGCGTAATTGAACTTTTGATTTACAAGTCACTTATCTTTTCGGTAAATTGGTTGAAGGTATCATGTTTTTAATTTAGAACACTGTTAAAATCTGATCGAAAGTTAATATACATGTATGTAAAGTCATTTACATGTACCTTAAATTAATTTTAATATACCATCATGTTGCAAAATTAATATGCATGTATATTCAAAATTGAAAACATTTTTAACAGTGAAGAATAAATTTATTTCGATTTTTTGTAAATTGGAATTATCTGAATGATTATTATAATTTTATACGAAATTTAGAAAACATGTTCCTCATATCGATTTTATAAGCTTGATGCATTAGTTTTAATATGCATTGGTGTTTAAAGTTAATACCATTTTTCAACAGTGTCCCTTGAGTCCCATTGTTCAGTCGCGGAAATCTATTTATTTAAAGTAGTGGTCCCTTATTTGAACCAGGCACATTTCTTTTCTTAATTTAAAGAATCGCTGAGTGCACCTATTGAATCAATCAATTTGTCGGCAGAAATGTCTCTATTTTAAATTTTGAAAAAGAAATGTTTTAAATTTTAGCGGTTTTAAAAATGCATAAATTTTGAAGTATAGGGATAGAGTTGATACATTTTTTACCAATGAAGGATATCCTTGGGCAAACGTTGGTGTCATTCCGTCTATAGGACAGAAATAAGTATTAATAGGTTGGTAAGAATATTGATGGTACTATGTTTCTAGCCTTTTCGTTATAAGTGTTTTGGGACCGCGTTTCGGGTAGAATGGGTAACCCTATCCCTAAATTCTCCTCTCGAAACTTGTCAAAGCAGCTACGCCTGGCACCCAGCTTGCGCTCTGCTTGCGGCCGAGGCATATATCGCGGTTTGTAATTTATTACAGATTTTAGGGTCCCTGGCTTGGGTACGGTTCCGGTTGATTTTTCTTATGGGATTAATAAGGCTTGTGGTGATTATTTTGTTTTATTGAAACTTTATTGTTGGTCGAAGGATATTTTAGAGTGTTTGAGGGAGATTTTACTTTTTCTGGGGCATCTGCATATTTACTTTCTTCACTTTCTTCCTTTTTTAACTTCTTGAGTTTCGAGTTCATTTGCTTCGTTTTCAGCCCGGTTTATAAATGAGTTTATTCTTTGATCGAATTCCGTTTCACTATTTAGTGCAAGTTCCGCGACGGTTTTCATATGAAATTTCCATGTTGATCCCGTTCCTTTATAATCAGTTATCTGATCCTGCGCCACTTTTGACTCTTTATCGATAAAAGGAATACGCTTCAAAGGGTTTGAATGAGTAACTATATTATTATGCCAAAATGAAATTTTAACCCTTTCTTGCCGGAGGTATTTTCTTCCTAAAATTCCATCTGTGATTAAAGGAAAATCTGGGGAGACAACGTAAAAAACTACCTGTTATGTCTATAGATTCATCTTCGTTTACTAATAATTCCTCGTCTAACGAATTTAATTTTACAATATTAATATCGGCTCCTGTATCGATTAATAAGGAAACTTTTGTTTTATTGAAACTAGGGGATGAAAACTCTACTACTGAAGATTCTAAATTGAATTTTGTGTGGGAGATTTTTCTCGTTTCATTAGGATTTGTCGCTGCGTCTGTTCGACGAACGGAGTATTAGTTTAAATAGTATGTATTTGTTTGAAAACTGGGTTGAATAATTATTTCATCCTGTGAATAGTATGGATTAGGACATCCCATAGTTTGCAACGGAGCAGTTGGAAAATAAGGGTCAAATGCATGCGGATACTTATATGGAGGAATATAATTATACGGAAAATTGTCAAATTCTTGCGTGTCTAAAACTGTGCCTTGTTTTGGATCAGAAGCTTCATAAGGGTGTGCAGCCGTTGTAAAACGAACATGAGGACTATGATTATGATCATATGAGTCCAAATAATTGTGTTAAGATTATTTTGCTTCATGATAAGGGTTTATAGGATACTGAGACTTTAACTGCTGTCTTGCTTCGAACTCGAGTGCGATTTTCAGAGCACAATCTAAGTTCTGGGTATTACGTGCCTCTACTAAGCCTGCTATATTGGTAGGCAACCCGGATTTGAAAGCTTGAAGGGCACAATCATTAAGAGGAAGTAATAATTGTTTAACATTTTGATATTTATATTCGAGGGCCGATTGCGCTCCTGATTCTAGGAGAATAACTCGATCGAAAAATTGACTAACATTTTACCTTCTCGATATATTCGAATAGTCGGGATTTTATGTAAATACCATGAATAACTTTTCTGGAGTGCAAATAGCTGTTTTAAGTGTTTAATTAAATCCTTAAGAGTCGTGAAAGCTTGTTCATGAATACTGTCTCGAGCCGCTCCTTTTAATCCAGCTAAACCGCTTTAAGATAATGCGTTTCACAGTTGGCTGTCACTGATGATTCACCGTTTACAATATCTTGTATGAAAGATCTAACGGGCATGTTGTTGCCATCATAACTGGGAATGTTTACAACCCCTTGCTGTAGAGAAAAACACTCTGCCATGCATTTCATCATTTTTTTTAATTTTTTTTTTTTACGAGGGTTAGTGGAAAATGTGCAACAGCACACCGTGAAGGGTCCCCACTTCTCGGTAGTGTGAGTATTTTAGTCGCATCACTTCAATTACCCTGACATATATAATATTCAATTATACAGTATACAAAATCAACTTTGTCATTAGAATAATGCTACCAAGGGACCCACTAAAACCACCTCGCTTTCTTCTTGGCAGATGTCCCCCCGGAAACCGCTTTCGCAATACTTCAGGGGGTGCCGTTTTCTTGTCCTCGAAAGTGCTGCTTCTTCTTCTTGTTACCTATATACCAACCAAGATATACGCATCGTCCTCAGCAGTGCGGTAATACCGCACATCGGCTCGTCGGCCTTCGACATCTTGGTTGGGTGCAGCTGATTGGGCTATCATCTGGGCGGCTTCCTCAGCGGGGCTCCCTCCCTGAATGACGCGCATCTCATTGTTTCCGGAAGATGGTTAGTGCGGGGCTTTCCTTCTTTTGCGGTGCAGAGGTACCACTTGAGAGTGTATACGCACTCTGCAGACCTGTGTCCCTCCTTGCCGCAGCTCCAGCATCCTCTCGTCCGATCAAGACCCTCACAAACCGCTGCCATATGGCCAAAGCCTAGACAGCGGTAACAGCGAGTGACCTGCATCTTCATATGTACGCGACAGGACACCCATCCTACCTTCAGGTGTCCCGCACGTACCAATTCTCTGAAGGCCCTCTTTGTGAGACTGACCCTGATCTCGCCTGCTGGCTGCTCGCCAAAATGTCTTCTGAATGCAGCCTCGACCTCTCCGCTCCTGGTTTCCCTGACACCCTTGATTGCTACGCCAAGGGAGTCAGGTCTGACCTTTCGCTGGAGGTCCTTGAGAACCTCTGCGGAGCTCGAGCCCTCAGCCGATTTGATTAAAACGGCTTCGGGTCGAGATCGTCTCTGTTTTCTCCACTTTCTTCCCGTCACCTTGGGTACAGGTGTCGGTAACGCTCCCTCTTCCTTCTTGGAAGTCGAGGTCGCAGCTACACCGCGGGTCCTCGAGTTCTTCTTCTTCTTTCGTGGCCTAGTAGTGGTCGCCTCTACGGGGCTCTGGGTGGGCTCCCTAGGTCGCTTCCCATATTGGGTTGAGGTAGTTTCCACGGCATCTTGTTCTCTCTGAATCCCCCTGCTGGCTGTTCGTTCGCGTCCTGCCTTCTTTCTAACTTCTTTGACTCTGTGTCATACCCTCTCCCTCATATAGCTGGCGTGGCAGTCGAAGTACGTCGCGACTACCTTCACGTTGCCACATGTTTATCTTTTTCACGCAGAAGACCTCCATCTTCCGAATGATCTCTTGGAGACACATCAGCTCCTCCTTGGTTTCCTGGTACTTAATGTAGAAGTCGGACTTACTCCTCTTCGCACCTGACCACTCCTTCAATTTCTCGATGAAAATGAGCCCCTCCGTGACGTCCAATGGACCTCCTAACTCCTCGCAGACGCTCCTTTCTAAGAATGCATGGTTCCCCCAAAATCCATGGAACCGACACTGACCACCGAGGCTGGAACCCGATCGGAATCAGTGGGGAGATTGCTACTCCCTTGGGGTATATTGTTTTGTTCATACTTCCTCATGGCTGGTTTCTTGTTCGGGGTTCCTTACCCTAGCTGGCTTTTGTCCGCCCCGAGTATTTGATTTCCCCGGTACCAGCCATATCTAGGAGGCGTTCCCGTATCTGCAACCTGGGGAGGTGACCGATGGGGGACCAGCAACGGTTGATATCGCCAGTAAATTGAGATTGATTATGATCGTTAGGCATTTTGTGATAATTTTGTCCCAGAGTGAAAATAAATGAATAGAGAAATGAAAATGAATTGCTTTAAACGAATAATTTCAATCCAGATTAATTTTAATTATTTTTTCATATCTATTTGTTTATTGTTTTGAATGGTTAGGTGGATATTCACTATTAACAATCGTTATAGTTTGAATATCTTATGAGAACTTCCTCTGTTGTAAGGGACTTATTTATATAAATTTGAGAAATCGGTGAGAAGAACTCAAGGGTGAATTAATTATCTGTTAACATTATTCATGAATAAGGAATCAAAGTCTACTTTTAGAAAATGATTTTTTTTTCAAAAGTGAATTGAAAATTGTGTTTAGAGACACAATAAGCTGCGTTAAAATGAAAGTTAAATGTCTGACCGTATCTGTGC
>CAKNWW010294779.1:0-11017 GCA_932074435.1 Andricus kollari | reverse complement strand
AAAATCAGACCCTTCGGTGTGAACAATGAGCCGCAACGAGCCGTGACCGTAACGACCGTAACCCTTTCCAGGATTCCTGGAAACAAAATAAAAAAATGACAGAAAAAATTGGCGGCACTCATGCACTTGTCGTGTCAGTCAGCACCTGCTGAAAGTGGTGAGCCCTGCTTTACTGTGTGAATGGTACCTCGTTTCCTCCACTCTAGCGTATATTCGAAGAAGGCTTTTTGAAGACCTTATTATTATATTAGTGTTATTTTGAAAATAATTGTTTATACCTAGAAGTTTTCTATTGCTAATCAAGTAATGTTTATTAAACCTTTATAATTATAATTTTGTTCTTACATAACACACTTTGTTATTTTAACAATGATTCTTCCATCAATCTTCATTAAAAAAAAAAACAGTTGAGGTTCTAGAATAAATTATATTACATAATAAATGACATATATTCAATTGTTAAGTTCAAGTCAAGAAAAAATATAAAGTCTTCAGAATGTCTTCTTCGAATATTCCCTAGAGTGGGGGAACGAGGAACCATCCACACAGTAGAGAATAATGCAGAAATGGTTGTCCATATGATATTCAACATCCAGGAAAACCATTTGCAATTCTATTCTGTAATATTTCGCGGTTTTAGATTCTCGCTGTCCATTTCCACTCCTAGAAAGGAGAATGATAGCGAGAGACCATCCATACCGTTGAGGATTTCGAAGAAAGGGTTATTTGAATCGTTTTTACCACCCACGAAAACCCTTTACCCTGGTTTTCAGCGAATTTTCTGATTTTCAGCGACTCACCCCTTAATTCGACCCCTAATTTAGGGGTTTATAGTATCCTAATAATTTTGTCCTTAATCTGGATTACATTTAGTACAATTTAAAAAAAAAATTTGTATCGATATCATGATTTCCCTTTGAGATTTAGCAAAAAGAAAAGCAAAAGGTCATCGATTTTTTAAACATGCTCAACTTAACCCTTACTTCAACTTCTACAATAAACAATGTAGGCATTCTGACATATTTTCCTTTAATCCACGTAAAAGGAACTTTATTTTTTTTTAAACTTTGTTGAGTACCCTCTATTCTTTCTCGTTATATTAGGTTTTAAAGCAGAAAAATGCAATTTGACCTATAGTGCGGCGTGAGATGTATAATCGCGGAACAGATGAATTAAATGCAAACTTTTATGCATATGCATGATCTTACGCGTGGTGACATCAAGGTACCTTAAGTACGTTCTTCGTCCATTGAACCACCCGAAACGAGTAAAGTAGAACCGGGACGGCAAGCATTTTAGTCGCAGATACCTGTTCAACACCGATAGATTTGAAGACCAAATCTGCCGAAGAAGATGCTTGTATATGCTTCGGAGAGACTCCTTTACTGATGTTACGTCCTGAATGCGGCTTTGAGGCACGTCCAGGTATGTATAGTTCTCTCCAGTGTTAGGATGTCTAATAACACTTACATCCACAAGCTCAGGGTCGTTGGGAACGCCAACAATCTGTCCTTTCTTCAGATGAATTTTTGCACATTTATCCAATCCAAAGTCCATGCCAATCTCTCCTGTGTACTTCTCGACGATATGAATGGCAGTTTGAAGTTTGCCTTTACCAGAGGCATAGATCTTCAGGTCATCCATATAAAATACGTGAGTGACCTTATGCTCGCGCTGGTTAGTGTCGCCACAGAGGTATCCAGAAGAATTTCGTAGTGCGATAGATAGAGACAGAAGTGTGGTGCAAAAAAAGCAAAGGGCTCATGGTATCGCCCTGAAAGACACCCCTCTGGAAGGTGACGTTGGTCGCTGTTTCTAAAGGGGCATCAATCTCTCTATGCATCTCACTATGTGTGGATGCACCTTCAAGCTTTCCAACAGACAGATGATAAGTCTATGAGAGATTGAATCAAAAGCTTTCCGGTAGTCAATCCAGGTCATTTACAGGACGCGCTGATGGACTGCAGCGTCTTTTTTTATGAGCATTAAAGTAGAGACATTATTGAATGATCTATT
Source organism: Andricus kollari (assembly GCA_932074435.1). Classification (NCBI taxonomy): domain Eukaryota; kingdom Metazoa; phylum Arthropoda; class Insecta; order Hymenoptera; family Cynipidae; genus Andricus; species Andricus kollari. Next base: position 9,001 of record CAKNWW010294779.1, on the reverse strand, counting down.
CAGTCCAAGATCAGTTTGAAAATCAAATCATAAAGCATTTGAGATTTTGTAAAAATTATTGTGCCGATTCGCCCCGGAGTAGCAATTCATCCCGGTTGCGGTTGATGGTAACGAAAGCCACACGTGTTATTTCAGATTGCCTGGAACTTACTTTCAGAACAGTAAATTTAAAGTTAGGTTCATATTTTACATTTCAGTCGAGTAATGATGATTTCTTATTTCAAATAAGTAAGTGCTTTATTTAAGACAGTTTTTATACCTTAATTTAGTTGCTTTCTTACTTTCATGCCAAATCTGAAAATAAGCCCAATATAACTTTAAATATTTGATTTTACTGTGTTGCGTATTTTAATTTCAATTTAGTGACATAGTTTGTTATTGCACCTCCAGAATTGATTAACAGGCCTTTAACTTTCACAGTCTCAATGTTTAAATTCATTTTGTATACAATTTTAGGTAAATATTACTAATTAAGATTCCCGTTGATATTTTTGTCTCATTTAATTATATAATTTGAAATATTTAAATTTCTTTTTTTACACTAATAAAAACAGATTTAACATTTAAAAAATAAACATGTGCAAGGTGCATGAATGTATTTCAGAGGTGAATGGAATCGATGCAGGTGGAAATTCTCATAAATATTTATGGTCCTCGCGAATCTTGTGAAACGAGTAGCACCTCTTCTCTGCGAATTACGTCTGCATCTTTCTGGTTCAGTATCGCTGTGATCAATTCTAATATACCATAATTAAATATCATAAACGAAGTCCTAATTTATTTATAGATATCGAATATTAATTTTATAGACTCAAGCATAATCTTTTTTATTCTCATTTTTTAGTTAATATGTAATGTGTACATTAAAGCCTGTATGTTATTTAAATTTATCATTGTAAAGTTGAAGAATTATTGTATTCACTATGAAAATTAAAATCAACATTTGATACTTGATAAAAATACTCTGGAGGCACAATTCTTTAATAAATATTTTTGGATATTTTTATTTTAAATTGAAGAATATTCAAGGCAGAATTAAGGAATTAAACAGAGAATAAAACAAGACCAAAACCGAATAGAATGAATTGTTAAAATGTTATAAATTAATAACAATACTTCGGAGCGAACGTTTCAATAAGTTCGAGTATTGAGCTCCGACAAATTTTGCCGTATTTAAAGTTTCTAGTCCGGCACATTTCCGTGTCAATAAGGAAATTTCTGTTCCGATAATATTTTGTGCTGCTTTGAAAAAATAGTGAAATATTTTACTATTTTATCATAAAATGAGAAATATTAAGTTACAAATACACACAAAGTTTTGTAGTCTAGATATTTTTGCCATATATAAATTTTCTAGCACGGCAAATGACATCAACAATTTTCGATCTTCAAATTATCCAAAAAGAGGTTAGAGATGTCACAGATCACTCTTCTGTGACCAGTCCCTATCACTCGTATTTTTTGAAGGGAGACTTCGCAAAGAGTTTCGAGATGTGACAGATCACTCTTCTGTGACCAGTCACTAACACTCGTTTTTTTTTTAAAGGGGGAATTGGAAAAGGGTTTCAAGATGTGACAGATCACTCTTCTGTGACCAGTTACTAACACTAGTATATTTTAAAGGGAGACTTGGAAAAGCGGTTCGAGATGTGACAGATCACTCTTCTGTGACCAGTCACTATCATTCGCATGTTTTAAAGGGATACTTCGCAAAGAGTTTCGACATGTGACAGATCACTCTTCTGTGAACAGTCACTAACACTCGTATTTTTTAAAAGGAGACTTAGAAAAGGGTTTCGAGATGCAGTGGCGGACTGGCCATAGGTTGGGATGCGGGAAACCCCGCCGGCGCCCCCCAAGGCATGTAGGCGCCCTCCAAGATCATTTTTTTAAACAATGTAAATGTTTTTAATATTAAACAAGAGAAAGCAGAAGGAATTTACTAAAATGGTACTCCGTATACATACCCAGTGGGCAAAAAAACATTAACGTCCTGAGAACGTTCTAAAGACGTTCCTAGGACGTTTGTGTCAGTCCAATTGATGTCCTAAAGACGTCCCATGTTCCAAAGGCCGTCTTTAGAACGTTCTCAGCACGTTCATGTTTTTCTGCCCACTAGGTATTGTACTCCATAAGCTATTTACTCATAAACATATAACATCGTACATGAATTCGAAATTATACTTCCATGGCAAATAAAAGTTTTGTGAGGATTAATTTGTTTCTTGTTCCAGGATTCGTAACTATGCGAAAAATAATTGTATAACAGAATTTTTTCTCATTATATAAAGCATCAGAAATGTATTGATTACCTGCGTTTATCAAACTATAAATATAGTTCAAAATTATTTCGTAAAACTTTAAACGTTGCAACATATTATTGTGTAAACGAAGGGATTTACAATCCTTTTTTTATAAATTAATACTATAAAGACACTCCCTAAAATTGTAATTATTTAAAAAATATATAGTATAAAGAAAAAAATCCAATTATTTTCAAAAATTAATTATTATCTTCCTTATCTAGTTTCGATTTTTAACCTATATTCTGCTGTTAAAAATATCCAAAATGAAAGTGAAGGAATATTTTAAATAATTGAATACATTAAATTGAATGAAAAAGAGGCAAACAGTTTGAACGTCTCATTCATGAGATAATTTTATTTTGAGAGAAAAGGATTTTGAAAAGTTGATGCTTTGACGGTTTTGTACCGTGCTATTCGTGCGACATCTAAAATTTATTTTAAAAAAAGCAATTAAATTATAAGTTTATTTTGGAGTCATTTTTATTTTCTGAAGCAAGTTTTATTAATAATTAAATCGGATAATTGTACAAAACTGATATTTAGAAATAATTATTCATAGTAAAAAATATTTGAATGAATATATTACGTTGAAAATAATTTTTTTGATAACTCATTATGAAATAAAAAAGTTTCTGTATTAAAATATTAGTACTGACTCAGTACTTGCCAGTACTAAGATTTATTAAAATATAGATTTTGTTATTTCATAGAGTTATTAAAGAAATTAATTTTTAACATAATGGCTTCATGTAAATATTATTTACTTTGGCCAATTATTCTTAAATATAATGTTTTTACGATTCTTAGATTTAATTAATAATAAAACTAGCTTTAGAGAACATAAATCACAAAAAAATGAACGAATAAATTCATTTGTTTTTGTTTACAAATTTGAAACACCGCGCAAATTTTGAAAGTTCTTAAGCGATTAATAGCGAGATTAACAGTTTTTCGCATAATAATAGTAATTATTGCACATTTTTGATTATATACTACTGTTATGTTGTAGACAATATGTTTCTTAATAAAAATTAAAAACATCATTATAAAAGTGGCCCAAAAAATAATGGCGTTTTTTTTTTTGCTTTTCAGGAAGGCGCCCCTACATATCGACTTCCCGCGGGCGCCTTAAGGTACCCAGTCCGCCACTGCCGCGATGTGACCAATCACTCTTCTGTGACCAGATACTAACAAGTATTTTTTGAAGGAAAAGCTGGAAAAGGCTACGAGATATGATAGATCACGAGACGTTAACCAATAAAGTTTTCAATATTTTTAAAGCAATGCTGACTGCCAAAAAGGTTGAAATACGAAAAGAAATTCCGTTGATGTCACAATTTTCCGTACTAGAAAATTCAAGCCAAGCAACATCTGGCTTACTAGAAAATTTAAATGCGGCAAAAAATGCCGGACTACAAAATTACAATACAGTAAAAAATACCTACTAAAAAATTAAAATACGGCAAACAATGCCGTATCTGTATACGCTACGTTTCGATCAATTATTATTGCTGATGTTTCCTTCTTCGTTTAAATTCGTTCCCCGACCATAACCCAACCGCAAACCCAACAGTTTAAACAAAACACCCAAGTACATGAACGGTTTGTCAGGCGTTTTTAAAGGTACTTTCATTTGATTATTAATTAATTATCTACAAACTTTACTTGTTTCTCCCAGAAAGTAAAAAACAAGGATCATGAACCTTTCGCGATCCGGTAGAATGAAAAAGTGGTATCCTTCTTACTGAACAACGTAAAAATAGTTTGCTTCCATCGGGTTTCAAAACCAACTAACTTCGGAACGCATGTTTTGTTTAATTCCCTGGAATGAAACCTAATAATACTGGAAGGCTTCGTTTTATACCTTTACATTATTGAACGTTTGAACTTAAAATTACTGAAATTTAAATGCTTCCAATTCAGGGGAGTTTCCATTCAACTGCTTTAATTTTCAGTTCAGTTTTTATTATTTTTAATTGAAAATCTGCAGCTTTAGAAGCTTGAATCTTGTATTTTGAATGGCCGGGAAAATTCTTACAATCCAGGCAAAGCCCGGAATCCGTTATATAATATTAACGGATACCGTTAATATTAACTATAGTAATTACATTATTATTATTCTCATATTTAAATGTAGAAGGAAAGTTGTAAGCCAAAATTCTAATTCTGATATCTGAGAAAGGGATGAATAAAATCGAGATCTGTTTATTTTAACGAGTGAAAAAAGCTATAAAAATAAACCCTTTACAGTTAAAGTAAATATTATATTGCAATTGGCACACAATGTTATTTTTCATTGCTGTTTCACATTTTTCCTGTCAGTTGCAGTTTGAAGAAATTCTTGCAATTTACAGATTTATTAAAAATGGTGGTTGAATGGAAGTTTTGAAAAAGATATAATGTAACATATGATATATGATAATAATAATTATTATTATACTATAATAAAATCATGTACCAATTCCAGATATTTACTCTTTGTGGCCACGGAATAATAACATATAGGAACTGGATAGAATATGAAACCGGAGAAATAGAGCAATAGATGAAAAATAAGACTCAAAGAACTTGCCAGCAAAATGCAATGCATCAATTCGGGCACGTCCCAAGAGATCCGGTCAATCGCTATCGATTGAAAGGAAGCACGTTTTACGCCTTTACAGTGTATTCACAACAAGAAGACTCTTCCACTGTTTTTCTTCGCCAAATGAAACAACACCACTTCTTAGAGAAAGCTGAAGAAAACTTCGATGCACCAATTTCACCAAATTTGCACTATTTATTTACAGTAAAGTCACTTTTTTGTTGTTGAAAAAATCACTTTCGTAGAGGGAGGATTGACAAATAAAAAGAGAAAAATGAACTAGGTATTTGAGGTCGTTCGCGTGAGAAGAAGTAAGGAATGTTTAGGAGGATGTACGGACTGCACGAACGCGGATGAAATCTCCCAAGGCATGGAGAGACTGAATCGCAGAGGCAAAGGATGCCAGGAGCGAGGCATCAGTTCGATGTTGTATGTTCCAACCGTCTGTCGACCTGTGTCGTGCCCAGTAGAGGGGAAACAGGGCCCTGGAAAGGGGGCCCAAAGCATTACATAGTCATAGTGGACTTTATTATGTGGGTAGCGAACTCGGCGGCCGTACGGACTGTAGAGTATCGACACCCTGTATTCATCCCATCTTTTGTATTGTTGAGCTGATTAATCTTCAGGGTTAGTCCCACTTCCCGTTTCTCTTCCTGCTATAATAGGATGTGCGAATAACTAAATGATGCAAGGGATAAGGAAAATAAACTCATAGCAAGAGGTACATAATTATTAACCCCTGCATTAAGTGCACGCTCGTATTGTACATATAGGTAATTAGAATCACTCTGCATTTTCACTAACTTGTATTCACTTGCTCTCCCGAGCATACAGGAAAAATGCGAAATGCTACAAAAAATGTCAAAATACGTTCTGCTTCAGCAGGACTTTTGATTTTTTTTTATTAAATTACGAAGGATTTTTCAAAATACTTTTGTTTTTGAAAAGTTCTGATGAAATTCGAGGGTTTTTTGTACTAAAGTCCTATTTCGACAGTAAGTTTTGAAACGTACGTCCCTTAAGTACTTGTAAAAGAGTGTGAACAAATTAATTGTAACTTTTCCAAGTTGATAATTTTCATCGCTACGAAGCCCCTTCAACAAGGAAGCAATTTTTTATAAAATTGAAAAAATGAGTTTTTGTACTCTACTGTACCTGCATAATTTCAATATTGGTTTTTCTTTAATAAGAAAAGTAAATTAATTAATACGACAAAAGACAGATCATTGATCGTTTAAGATTGTAAAGTGACTGTAATAAAATAATTATTACGATTACTGCAGAATTTATGTACCTCTCAAAAAAATGACTAATTTACTTACCAACCGGATACCTCATGATTAAGACGTCATGTGATCAATTTCCAAAAATGCGTACCTGAAACGCAAAAGAAAAATATTTCGTTAATTATTTAGAGTTTAATTTAGGTGAGGAAAACTATATATTTATTAGGCCGTGTCTACGGGTACCGAAATTTCGGTACGAATAGCTCCCCGCTATAAATTTAGCTATTTGTACCGAAATTTCGACACGAATAGCTCCATGATACCACTCTGGCTATATGTACCAAAATTTCGGTACGAATAGCTCCCCGATACTGCTTTGGCTATTTGTACCGAAATTTCGGGGATAAACTTCCGAAAAGCGCATAGCTCCGATTCACTTAAAACTCCGTATACACATGTATTTTGACCCGCTGATTATGCAAATCATAGTAAAAATAGATGCAAATTTTATTTTCAAGGTCAAAAAGGCAATAAACTATAAACATGTCACGTTTTTTTTTATTTATTTCGGCAAATAAAAAAAAATTACAAAAAAGCTTTATATAAAAGTTGTAGATCCTTTAAAAGTACACATTTTATGTTAAATTTATGTTTACTCTACGATTGATAGTTTTCGAGAAAAGGAACTAGGAATACGAAAAATCACAGAAATACAGCATAATGTGTAGCGGTGTGACGTAAATATTGTACGAAAAATTCCCGGAAAGTGAATTCGTGCGCGTAGAATGGGCAGGAGAAGCGAAACTTTCAAAAGCGGACATTGGTGACATTTCTGTGACCAGTCACAGGCGTGTCTTCCCGCCCCCCCACGAGACGTTGAAAAGGGGTATGGGTGTGACCTAAGTTATTTCTGTAACCTGTCACAGGGGTGTCTTCCAGCCCCCCACGAGACGTTGGAAAGGGGTAGAGATGCCATGTAAAATATTCATGGTTTTTCAGAAAAATTGTATATTACATAAAAGGTGTTTTTCCAAAAGATATACAACTTCTATTTGAGGCTTTTTCCTTAATTTTTTATTATTTACTGAAATGAAGCGGAAAAATATGGCATTTTTATCGTTTTTGGGGTTTTGACCTTGAAAATCAAATGTGCACCTATTTTCTCTATCATATTCGTAATCAGAACCTCAAAATGCATACGTATATGAAGTTTCAAATTAATCGGAGGTATTCGCTTTTCGGAAGTTTACTCCCGAAATTTCGGTACAAATAGCCAAAGTAGTGTCTGGGAGCTGTTCGTACCGAAATTCTGGTACAAATACCCAAAATAGTATCTGGGAGCTATTTGCACCGAAACTTAAGTAGAAATAGCTGAAGTCGTAGTTTGGAAATATTTGTACCGAAATCTCGGTACACGTAGACACTTCCTATTTGTTACGTTAAACTGAAAAAAATGTAAACGCTTCAGACATTTTTCCTATATCAATCGCAGGTTTTTAAAATACAAATTACATATAGCATTGTGTTAAATTAATCATTTTTGAACAACTATACTTATTCTAATAACCAAAGAAATATATTTCTAAGGGAATTTCATCGATTTCCAAACCATTCTCTTGATTGCGAATCGTATAATGAGGAATTGAGGATATACATCATTACAAGTCCCGAATAACCCAATTGCTTCTCAATACCTCTAATTCAGGAACTATACAAGAAGGATCGTATTTTACCACTCAGCATCAATCGTAAATTCCATATTTTGCTACTCAACTTTCTCCCACTCACTAAAACCCAATATTTCACTCGATCTGGATAAAATCTCTGCAAATGTATTTCAGTCACAACATCCTTTCACCTACAGGTATATCCATTTAAAAAGGGATAACCGCAATTATTGTAAGATATAAATTTCCATGCATGCACTTGACAAGAAAATCACATTTATATCACTCTTTCTCAAAATAAATAAATCTTCTTTTATAGTAAAAGTATACCTATAATTGGTCGAAAAAAAGCAAAAAATAATTAAATATAAATTCCGATCTTCTGTAAGTTATATTCCTTTGGAACAGGAATCTTGGATCTGAGCTTTAAAAAAATAATAATAACAACACAAATAAAAAAACTGGTAACCATGAGCACTCTTAATCACCTGCGATAGGAGTGCTAACAATATTCTCCACTACCTGACACCAAACAATGCACTATTGTGAAGCGAAATCCGTGTACACATGTGTACTGCCTTATGTACTATGCACATAAGATTCGCGTGGCACAGTTTGTAAACACCATGTTTAAGTTTGCCACGAGCTACACAATTTCCGGTTTTTAAATTGCGAACTTTATGTTTTATGTTTTATACGCAGCGTATATAAAAATTATAAATTGGACAAATATAGATATAAAATGTTGATGATAAATTATAACAATAATATGTGAACCTAATGATTTAAGTATTCAATCCGTGCGTACACAAATGTGACCGTCCGCGAAGAAAGGGACCTAATGCGGGAAAAATCGATATTCATTTTCTTACACCAATCGATAGTTTCTGAGTTACTTTTTCATTTCCAATAATCAGAAATTGTTTAAGTTGATTTCTTTTTTTGGTATTAAGCTACAAACATAGGCATGATAAGCGTACGCGGAGACCGAACGAGAGGCCTGCGAAAACCAGCCCCACCACTTACCACATAGCTGTACGCGACGTGTCCGTGAGCTACACTGGCTCGTGCCTAAAAGTGTTTTTGTAAGTGGAGGGGGTGCTTTTCGTAGACGCATCCACACTACTCAAATGCTGGCTTGCGAACTCTACTACGATCGCCCGTCCTGTAAAATTCAGCTTTGACGCATTAGGTCCCTTTCTTCGCGGACGGTCACAA
>CAKNWW010294774.1:0-12027 GCA_932074435.1 Andricus kollari | reverse complement strand
AAAGTTGATTAACATAAAAGCCTTAATAATTTTCGAAGCATCTATCTATAAATTTTGGGAACGATCAGACAAGATGAAGATTTCGGTGATCGATAGCAATCCATGTCAGTACCATTCTAAGAAAAGATAGTTACGTTAAAATCAATTGATACTTTACCTGTCTATAAAATTTATCAAAATTTCTATAGTTATAAAACCGCCCTGTATTGATTGTTGACTTTTGAAATCAATAAGCAATATTGGTGCAGGCACTAATTGTTTGTAATTGCTAATCAACAATTTCAGTAAATAGTTTTCTAAATTCTAAAATCGTATACTCTATTTAAAATTAAAATCTGCAATGAAGCATAACTTTTGTGGAAGGATTTGACTGTTGCTGTCGAACATGGGGATAATATTTTCAATAAGCTAAATTAAAATTTTCACCTCAAATTGACATTTTTGCACGTGGCCTGAAAGATTGCTTAGTCGATGCATTATCAGCATCAGCATTTTTGAAGTCGCGCCACATCCTGCCGTCGTTCCCACAGCAGTCAGCAGGACTAAAAATTTCAGAATTGCAAAAATCCCTACCCACAGTTCAAAGAGGCTAATCGCAGTCAAGTCTCGATAGCATTCTTCGTTGACACTTTGACCGGAAAGGTTGGTAAGATGAGAATAACAGGGAAATTGTTTTAATCATTTCTCCGCTCCATGAGTATTTCCCTACACGTTGGCGTCGCGGAGTCGCCCGGAAGGTTTAATGTACCGAAAAAAGGCGTGCTATGGCGGGTTTGGGGATGTAAATGTTGCAAACGCAAAACGCGAAAACAACCGACTAAGTGCAAACGGGAGGCGTGAAATGTTCGACATTTCAAACCAAGGACTCGAAAGTGAATCGTGACCGCGAAAAGTGCATGAATTACTTGCCATCAAATCGCGCCGGTTCGTAAGTCGCCGTGTGTGGAACCGGGGTGCTTTGATGCGAAGACGCAGTCGATCAAATACCGAAATGAAATTGATCGACTAGCTATGAAAAATCTCGACATACGTCAGTTTTCGTTTGAGTGAACCTTCGGGGCTACTGCGCGACGCGTGTGAGTGGTGAATGGTGAGGAGTGTAACAAATAAGGATTAATTTACCCTGGCAAAGGAAAAAAGGTCAGGAGTACATTAACTAATATTAATTTCACGATCTCTCTCTCTCTGTCTCAGGTTAATGCGTCCCGATCACAATAGCATAAACAACGTTAGCGAAATTTTGCATACGCCTTAAGCGTTTAGATTAACGAAAACATTGAATTCGGCCCGTCAATCTCCTACGCTCGGGGATTACATGGTAGGTTATAAGGGTAGTTTAATTGTCAATACTTTCCATATACTCTCGTTTATTTTGTTTGTGACCAGCATGTAAAATAAATTCAGGATTTTTTTTGCAACCTTCTGTGGAACCATATAGCATTGTGTTGGAAATTAATTACCGACCCTAGCCCAATTTCCAATAATTTTCTAGGGCGGATGCCGAAGTTGCTTCCAGGAAGCTGTGATCAAAAGCGAATCCCACAAAATAATAAAAAAACATCTGGGAGCGATCTCAGATGATTGTCTGAAATACCTCCAAGCGAACCATAAAATAATAAAATACAAAGTAACTTAAACCTAAATTCCATACTACCACAATTTTCAGCTCCTTAAAAAAAGAATGTGAAATCCAAATATTCGGAGGCAGGTTGGTTCGTAACATGGGCTTCATTAAAAACTGCTGCTCTATTACGGCAAAAATATCACAAGTGAATTTTTGAAACAAAATTTTTGTTGAAGAATTTTCCAAAACCACAAAAACGTTATGGGATTCAGTTTTAGCGATCCCATAATCATATAAAAAACATGGTCCGGCCCTCAGGCCAGAAATTTGGTTGTTGTGCGGCTGTGTTATCATACCTATGAGTATTCGCAAAGACATTGTTAGTTGATTCCATAAACAAATTCAGCCTATTCGTTTGAAAATAGCCAAACTCTGACACCAACGTCATGCTCCCGGGGAGCGCCCTGCTCAGAGAAGAATAATCTCCTCCTAGTGATAAAAAATGTTATTAAATTGGTCATTCTTGCTGCCACTGCCAGTTCCTTTAAATTCTGGATCAAGACCTCGCGGAGCATCGAATTGAATGCGCCCTTGATATCCATCGCAAGGGCCAGGGTAGGCTCGCCCTCTCCTAATCCCCTGATAATCTCAGTCGTAACTGTCGAGACACAATCTAGACCAGAGCTATCGTAATATTAATCTTAATCTACCCAGGTAATATTAATAACCCATACTGGAATCTCGGGATTTATTTTTCCTTATCTGCCCTAAGCGCCGGAACGTTTCGCAAGCGGGCGTTAAGTTGTTCAAGCTAAAGTTTCATAGTAACCGCTTTTTCGAGTGTTTTCGGGCATTGCCGTAAAAGCATGAATATTTCCAGTGTTCAATTCCACATGGGTAATTTCCAGGTGTGTTGACCTCTAAACACACACAACAGGTCTTCCGGCGCCCCTGGCACCACTGATCGGAGGATGGAATGACCGCTTGCGAAATTGCATGGCCGCTTGCAAAATTGCGCTTGCATGCATGCAGAGGTGTAAACGCACCCTGAAGGTGCCGTCCCATGTAGGCAGAAAACGTAGGCGTAAAGCAGAAAAAATAATAATTAAAAAGAGCAAAGGGAATAAAACTGGTGTAGCATGTACATAAGTTAAATAATCAGTAATATTAATATTATGCCAACCCAGCTGAAAATTCCTGTGCAGGAACCTGGGCAGGGACCTGAAAGGTTGCTGTACAAGGACGTACACAGGTTCCTGGTACACCGGTTCCTGCCGCGGATCCTGCGAGGGAACCTGCGCACGTTCCTGTAGAGGAACTTGGTTATTCAAAAACCTGTACAGGTTCCTGCTTTATCGTGCATGATGCTGCAAGAAATTCCCTAGGGAAGATTCTATGCAGGTTCCTGTGCAAGTGGGACACATTTGCAAAAAGTATTTATGAAGGATCCTGTACAGGTTCCTTAGCAGGTGGGACACTCGCAAAAATATCTCTGTGTCACATGAATATTTCTGTACAGGAACCTGTAAAGGATCCTTCACACACACACACACACATATATATATATACAAATACCCCCCCCCCATGGATGTGTATTTATATACATATATAATTAAAAAATAATGTTAAACAACCACCGCAGGGTCTCACTGGGAGCAGCTGCCATCTAAAAATGACATTCGCTCCCAGTAGGACCGCGGTAAATCACACTCATGGCCGCGTCTTACAACCGCGAGATGAGTGATCACAGAACACGATGAAATCACAACGACAGGCCGACGAAACCCTCGTATGTTTTGAGGACACGAAGCGACCCAAGGATGACAGCTTTCTGCATCCATTTCGCAAGTGCATTGGCATTTTTTTGGCACGCGGGTATGGCTTTAACTTTACGAACCAGTGATAGTTTCGCACCTTCGAGAGCACCTATCACAAGGACAATTACTTGTACCGAATATTCTGGGTACAGTCCTTGCAGCTGCCTTTTAAGGTCTTGATACCTCTCCTTCTTTTCTTTCTCCTTGGCAGTGATATTGTATTCGGTGGGTAATAAAGCCCTCTCAGGGCCGCATTATGTCTGTAGATGTACGTCGTTCCTGCGTGGGCGGGACACCCCGACAGTATGTGTTCCAGGTACTCAGCGTGTGCATGACACGCTCTGCACCTATCGCTGGGAACTTCTTGACATAAAATGCGGTCATGGTCTGCTAAGGTGGAAATGACACCGTCCTGGCATGCGAAAATGAAACCCTCTGTACCTGAATTAAGCCCTGATGATCTGAGGAAAGCAAAAGTTTGCTCCTTCGACAAGGACTGTTTTTCTACATTTCTGTAAAAATTTCCGTGCATTTTCTTATCGAGTAGCTCTTGATGAAATTCTTGAACTTCTGCTTTCTCAACTTCGGCTTTTAGAAGTAAAGAATCTAGATGGAGTAATTGACTTTCCTCACTTTTGAGGTTAAAATTCAGGCCAAGAGTCTCGGCAGCTTGCTCCGCGGCTTTGTAAAGGAACGCTCCTTCGCCAATCATCTCGTGGTTCCTGACCATTTTTAGGAGAGGATCTCCGCCATTGGATAAGATATAAGCTGTACTTAGAACAATTCGGTTATGAAGACACTGGAGATTCAGAAGTCCGCGTCCGCCTTGTCGGTGTGAAATGTGTAATCGCGGAACTGACGAATGGATATGCAAGCTTCTTTGCATATGCATGATCTTACGTGTGATGACATCAAGAGCCTTAGGGCGCTTCGTAAGGCTTGAATTTTTGCCCATGTATTACATAACACAAGTTTCCTCCTACACGGATGAATTGTTGGATGTAATATTTTTACCACACAATCTCAATGGCATAAGGCTGAAAAAGAAAGCCTTCGTTTTTGAAAAATGATCTTGTTTTTGTTATATTTTAATTAATCGAAAATTTGCTTCATTTATGCGCCTGGAAACGAGCAATCCGCCAACCGGCAAAGTAGCCACGATGAATCGAAAACAGGCGCTCCAAATTTTCACACCAGAAATTTGTTCTCTGGCGTGATATTTATCACCGACACTTCATATCAGGGGGTCCCTCGTAAATCATCCGTCCTTCCTATTGTTAGAGCGTAACATGATTCGAGACGGTTGATCGAAATTGATAATTATCAATATATGAAGAAATTGAATTTTAATATGCTGCATTAGATTCCTTACATAATTTCGAGAAGATTAATAAAAGATAGAAAAAAATCGGTTAACCCGTTCAATTTCTGTTGGAAGTTTTGATAATTTTGCATTTTATTTGAGATTAGCTTCAATATTGAGAATACTGACCCATTTTCCTAATCCTTTTTTTTCATTTTTTTCTTAAATTACATCAAAACCGTAACGAAAATGAATGTTGAAGTTTGCAAAAAATATAAATAATGTATAGAATATGAAATGTAATTATTGTAAGCAAATTATATTAATCAAATGTCAAGATATTGGAAATCAGTATATTTTTAAGTTGAAATTGCTTTATTTTACCAACAGGATCATGTGTTATTATGAAAATTTGTTCTACCCTGGCGGACCGGCCGAACGCAAGCATTACGCTACAGCGTAATGGTAAAGTAATAGTAAAGTAATGTTAAAGTAATATGGCATTATAATTATTAAGAGAAGCAAAATAAATATGTATGCTGGCAACCCGCTTGAAGCCGCCGTTAACAGACTGCAATGACAGCCACATTATTTTTTAATTGTTTGGTGCTGAAAAACAAACTTGTTGCAATTACGGCATGGCCATTTAACGTAAAATTTAACGTATTATTATAATTGCAACAGTTTACATATTTATTTTGCTTCTCTCAATAATTATAATGCCATATTACTTTAGGATTACTTTACCATTAGCCTGTAGCGTAATGCTTGCGTTCGGCCGGTCCGCCAGGGTATGGTATTATTTGTTTATTTGATAAACAAATTATGTAAAGAAATGCATTGTTTAGGCGGTTTTTGGCAGAAAGTGATCGTTTTTCTTTCCACTCGTCTTCAAATTACATAAGTGGTGCTATTTGGTGACAAAGAATTGGCAATTTGTTGATTTTATAAACAAACTTCATAAACAAATGCATTGTTTGGTGATGTATAGACAGAAAGTAATAGTTTTTTCTCTAATCGTCTTCAAATTACACTAGTGGTGCTATTTGGTGACAAAGAATTGGCAACTTGTTTATTTTATAAACAAATTTTATAAACAAATGCATTGTTTGGTGATGTATAGACAGAAAGTAATAGTTTTTTTCTATTGGTCTTCAAATTGTACATGTGGTGCTATTCGGTTACAAAAAATTGGAAATTTGTTTATTATATAAACAAATTTGATAAACAAATGCATAGTTTGACTATTTTTGGATAGAAAGTGATCGTTTTTCTGTCTACTCGTCTTCAAATTGCATAAGTGGTGCTATTTGGTGACAAGGAATGATCAATTTGTTTATTTTATAAACATTTTTGTTTTAACAAATGCATAGTTGGACCATTTGTAAATAGAAAGTGATCGTTTTTCTGTCTACTCGTCTTCAAATTACATAAGTGGTGCTATTTGGTGACAAAGAATTGGTAGTTTCTTCATTTTATAAATACATTTTATAAACAAATGCATAGTTTGACCATTTATAGACAGAAAGTGATCGTTCTTTTTTCTACTCGTTTTCAAATTGAAGAATGAATTGGAACTCGATCCTGAAATTATTGAAATGATTGACAAGTACCTCTTGGAAGGTAATTCTTCTGGAACAACACAATACATTTACAGTGATATCAATTGAAGGCAATAATAAAAAACGATCACTTTCTAATTATAAATGTTCAAACTACGCATTTGCTCATTAAATTTGTATAAATTTAAATTTATTAAATTTGATTATTGTATAAATAAACAATGCTAATTAAATACTTAGTTGACAATGACTGCGCTCATACGTGCATCCAGTATCGAGGGGTTATCTTGTTTTTTCTTCATAGAAAGGCAAAACATACTTGCACATCAGATTACTTAATTATCTCAGCGATGACTAATCAAGAAGTTATTATGACATTGAGTAATATACAGCAATTCGTGAATTTCACAACATTACGAAAGGTTTTAGAAATGTTTTAAAGATTTTCAAAGATTTCACAAAAATTAAAAAATTTTCGTAAAGATTTCACATATACTTCAAAAATTGCACAAACTTTTCGATAATTTCCAAAAGATTTCGCATAAATGTGTTTGGTTTCGCAAAGACTTACGTCTATAAATCACCAAACAATGCATTTGTTTATAAAATTTGTTTATAAAATAAACGATTCGCCAATTCTCTGTCACCAAATAGCACCACTTATGTAATTTGAAGACGAGTAGATAAAAAAATGATCACTTTCTATCTACAAATGGTCAAACTATGCATTTGTTTATAAAATTTGTTTATAACAAAAAACGATAATATCGATTGATAATTCTTCCTCAATAAACATCACCACTTGTGTAATTTGAAGACGAGTAGATAGAAAAACGATCACTTTCTATCTACAGATGGTCAAACTATGCATTTGCTTATAACATTTGTTTATAAAATAAACAAATTGCCAATTCTTTGTCACCACATAGCACCACTTATGTAATTTGAAGACGAGTAGACAGAAAAACGATCACTTTCTATCTACAAATGGTCAAACTATGCATTTGTTTATAAAATTTGTTTATAACAAAAACAAATAATATCGATTGACAATTCTTCCACAATAACCATCACCACTTGTGTAATTTGAAGACGATTAGAAAAAAACCTATTACTTTCTGTCTATACATCACCAAACAATGCATTTGTTTATAAAATTTGTTTATAAAATAAACAAATTTCCAATTCTTTGTCACCAAATAGCACCACTTATGTAATTTGAAGACGAGTAGAAAGAAAAACGATCACTTTCTGCCAAAAACCGCCTAACCCAGCTAACACAGTTACCAGCTCGATTAGTCACATGCTTGTGAATAGATTCAGAAAACCAGTCACTAGTGACTTCCCTGATGGTCATCCAGTGACAACATATTTCCCACTCAAAGCAGTAACATGTTACAAGCGAAGCAGGTAACATTATCCCGCCAGAGTAATCACATGCTTGTAACAAAGTGATGTTTGAAAAAATAACGTTCAATGACAGGTTAACCTCAAAATATACAGAGTTTCGGAATATAAAGTATTAATACTCTTACAAAAACGTTAGAATGGGACATAATTAAGTGATTAATAATTTCTGGGAAAGTGATATAATATTATAGACTTCCAAATTGATGAAATAACATATGAACACATTTTGTAAACGGAATAGCGCGGTTTTTCAGTTGAACCTTTACGAAAACAAAGTACCTTTTGGTTCTAACGGTTCTAACCTCTAATACATATTAGAGGTCAGAACCGTTAGAACCAAAAGGTAAATAAATGTAATTGAAAATGATATATTGAATTTAAAATAATCAAATAAAATATTTATCTTCTAATACATTTTTTATATATAAAGTGTTATTATTATTATGCTGAAATTAGAAAGCTGCCATTAAAAGTTTGCTATAATAGATATATACATATCCACATAAAATACGTATTTTATCCATAACAATATGCAGCAATAACAAGCAATAAAAATAATTGTGAAAGATTGCAAAAAAAAAGTTTTTCAAGATTTCTAGGGAAATTAAAGATTATTTTTTATTTTGAAAAATTAATTTTATCAAAATATTTCGAAAATTTGTGTAATATTTGAGAAATATTCAAATCAGTTCAAAAAATATTTAGATGTTTTGAAAAATTTTTAAACAAAATGTAGATTTTTGAAGATTTTGAAATAAAATGTTGAAGTTTTTTTAAGAATTTGGAAAGGTTTTAAGATAATACAGATTTTTCTTGATATTCCTCAAAAAAAAATTTGTATTTGGAAACATAATTCTAAGTGCATAATTAAAAACATATCAAAACAAATTCAAATTTTTATGTATAAATAAAAATGTAACAGTAATTAAACAGACTCAAATTTTTTTAAAAATTTAAAAAAATCTTTCAGAATTAAAAAAATTGCCTTAAAACCTCACAGAGTTTTTCCAAATTTTCAGAAACCCTTTGAAATATGTTGACATTTTCTTTGAAAACTAATTTTTAAAATTAATCTTTTGAAATTTAACATTATTTTGAAGTTCTTTTAAAACTTGCATTTGAAATTCTGCTCCGGACAGACTTTTTCATGCTTGATTTCATTTATTTTCTGTCAAAAATTGTCAAATGATAAATAGACTAATGAAATTAATTAAGACTGTAATAACCTACATCTGCAGTGATTTTCTTACTTTCAGTGAGTATTTTTGTTCTGTTTAAGGGTTCTTGTAGTTTTAAAGTAATGCTTTTAATGAAATTATACTGGATCCTTTCAGAAATGCCTAAATTTAAAAATAAATCTACGAAAATCTCGGTATCCGGGGCTACCTGACAGTATTTTTTCTTAAACTATTTTAGGCCTCATTTCAATTACCTTTTTTTCTTTTGCAGCAAGTTTGTTTTTTATACGTGTAATTGCAAATTGTTGCTAGAAGCCCTGACATTATAACTATTTAAATTTTAACCTTAAAATTTGTAAATAATAAATATTAATTGTAAATTATTAAAATATTTACGCTTATAGATATTCTGTACCGATTTTTAAATGAAACCATTTTTCTGTCTGATTTAGCTTATTTTACCAGTAATTATAATGTAAAAAACGTATGTACTGCAAGCAAACATGAAACATGTTTTTTTTTATTTATTGCAAAAGTAACGTCATAGCTATTTAATTTTACACTTCTAAATTGTGCGGGGAATCACGGAGCCAATGAATGCTTATTCCTTGCACATGGGCACGAAGTTTAAGATGGCTGCCGGCTGTTTCCACCATGGTACTAGTCTGGCAGGTAACGGATTCAAACAATTCTCCCTAGTAAACTATAGCGATTATCCCGTTACCAGCTAGGAAACTGACATACAAGTAACAATTCCTCTCATAACTTGTGATCACTTAGGAACTTTCCACGATAGTAACAGGTTAACTGGGAAACTATGCATTTCTTTACATAATTTGTTTATCAAATAAACAAATAATACCATAGAAGAAATTTTCATAATGACACATGATCCTGTTGGTAAAATAAAGCAATTTCAACTTAAAAATATACTGATTTCCAATATCTTGAAATTTGGTTAATATACCCCTACGAAAAGGTATGACACGAAAAAAATGACAGGCCTGCCATTTTTTTGGTGTGATTTTTTTTCAGTCATTTTTTCGCGACGACAGGAAAAATGACAGGAAAATGATGACAGAAAAAATACGACCGAGATTCTATATCCTATTTTTAAAACTTAGTTTAAATCGTTTCAAAAGTGTTTCAAACGCTTCATATTTTAAAAAGTTAAAAAAGTTATAAATTTGAACCATTTCAATGTTTACTCATCAAATTCAGATTCCTCATCTGACGTAACATCATGAGATTGTAAATTTCTTTCTCCCATCATTGTGACAACCAATAACTAGTCTTCATATTCTTGTTATAAAAACTTAGATTTTAATGAATTATTGAGTAGCAAGAATAAAAATAATAGCGCACTGATTCGCCGGCTAGTCACTACATGCTGCTGTCTGCACAGCTGTGCCAGAGCGAAGAACGGGAGCTGCGCGCGCGACGTATCTCCATGCGTCCTACTCTAGTAGGTTAGGTTGTTTTTTCACCCAACGCTTCATATCAGCAGTTTGGCAATTGCCATTTAAGTCTGTGACGCTTATCAAAATTTTCAATTAACATCGGAACGATGAATTGAATTGATGATTGAACGCGGAACATTTATCTGGTGTTGCAAATTCCTTTCAGTTGTCACTTTTTGATTAGTGTCACAAAATTTAAGTAAAAATACCGGCCTGTCATGTTATGCGAGTCATTTTCTTTTTGTCGTCATTTTCCTGTCGTCGCGAAAAAATGACGGAAAAAAAATGCCAGAAAAAAAATGACAAAAAAAAATGACAGGCCTGTCATTTCTTTCGTGTCATACCTTTTCGTAAGGGTAATTTGCTTACAACAATTACATTCCATATCCTGTACATTATTTATATTTTTTGGATACTTCAACATTCATTCTCGTCACGGTTTTGATGTAATTTAAGAAAAAAATGAAAAAAAAGGATTAGGAAAATGGGTCAGTATTCTCAATATTGAAGCTAATCTCAAATAAAATGCAAAATTATCAAAACTTCCAACAGAAATTGAACGGGTTAACCGATTTTTTAAAATCTTTTTTTAATCGTCTCGAAATTATGTGAGGAATCTAATGCAGCATATTAAAATTCAATTTCTTCATATATTGATAATTATCAATTTCGTTCAACCGTCTCGAATCATGTTACGCTATCACAATAGGAAGGACTGATGATTTACGAGGGACCCCCTGATGTGAAGTGTCGGCGATGAATTTCACGCCTGAGAGCAAATTTCTAGTGTGAAAATTTGGAGCGCCTGTTTTCGGTTCATCGTGGCTACTTCTTCGGTTGGCGGATTGCTCGTTTCCAGGCGCATAAATGAAGCAAATTTTCGATTAATTAAAATATAACAAAAACAAGACCATTTTTCAAAAAACGAAGGCTTTCTTTTTCAGCATTATGCCATTGAGATTATGTGGTAAAAATATTACATCCAACAATTCATCCGTGTAGGAGGAAACTTGTGTTACGTAATACGTGGGCAAAACCCGGAAAGAACCAGGACGGCAAGCATGTTAGTCGCAGATACCTTGTTCAACGCCGACAGATTAGAAGACCAAATCTGTCGAAGAAGATGCTTGTATCTGCTTCGGAGAGACTCCATTACTGATGTTACGTCCTGAATGCGGCTTTGAGGCACGGCCAGGTATGTATAGGTCTCTCCAGTGTTAAGATGTCTAATAACACTTATATTCACAAGCTCACGGTCCTTGGGAGCGCCAACAATCTTTCCGTTCTTCAGATGAATCTTGGCACATTTATCCAATCCGAAGTCCATTCCAATCTCTCCTGTTTACTCCTTGACGATATTTATGGCAGTTTGAAGTTTGCCTTTCCCAGAGGCATAGAGCTTCAGGTCATATATACAAAATACATGAGTGGCCTTATGCTCGCGCTGGTTAGTGTCGCCACAGAGGTATCCAGAAGAATTTCGTAGCGCGAGAGATAGAGGCAGCCCTAGCGGACCGAATGAACGGAACGGATACGCCATAGCGTATCCTTAAAGTATCCACATCGTATCCTCTCCGTATCATGGAAGAAAAACAAATCTAAAAAGGAAGATGAACATTTAACTTGTTGAAATTCGGATTCTACGTAAAATTTTGCGTTAGAAGGTCACGGAGTAATTGCAATAGTTTTTCTTGCAACGATAAAAACTTTAAAAAAATATAACACCTATCGAC
>CAKNWW010294771.1:0-14324 GCA_932074435.1 Andricus kollari | reverse complement strand
GCAGAGATATAAGTATGTTTATTTAAAAGTTTTTTAAGAAAGTGCAGTGTGTATGCAGTTTTCAAAGTAAGTACTTTTGAATACAAGAAAGACGTATACGATGTACTACATGCTCTGTGAGAAGTGACGATTTTCTAAACCATTACAATGACAATTTATAAAAGTGTAACCTATAATTTTATTTCGAAAGGGTAACGATGTTAAGTAGTTGCTTTGCTTGCAAATCGTCGCGTGGTGGGCGGAAAAAAAGGGATGACCTTAAAAAGGGTAATTTATTTTCGCCTAAGACGGTCAGTATATGATAATATTGAGTGTTTTTTGAGGTTATGTCAAAATCCTGACGTGTAGAGGTAAAACGGGTTGCGGATTCGGTTTCAGCGGAAAAAATACATGGGAATATCATATTTGCACCCAAGACTGAGAACAAAATTTTTTTTGTGGGCCTGTGTTATAATTCACAACAGTGATCCCAAAATACCTGCGGACGCTTGAACTGAACGGTGCTCATTGGCTCTAGTTCGCATACAGGCGCGCACTACAGCCAATCAACTATACTACAATCCAAACATGCGCAGATAAAGGCGACTCAATTAGTATCACTGATTTCAAATACGTTACCATACATAGACACACACTATTGTTGAGCGGAGAGGATATGAGCGGCCTACAGTAAGCAAGCGTTACCAAAAGTCGTCATAATCGAAAACGATAATATCGTTTAGAGATTTGATATATTTTCATAAGAAGCTTCGTGGATGTGTTACTCATAATACAATTATTACTTTAAATAAGGAACGTTCATATATGCTCGTAAAGTAGACATATTTCGGTATAAATACAATTCCCTTGACGCCATTTTTTTAAAAGTAGGCTTTTCATTGACTCTTTGTTCGTATTTTGACAAATTAATTTTTCATTTCAAGTTAGTGATAAGTATTAGTCACAGTTCATTTATATTTCAAAATGTTCAAAAACTTCTAAATTAAAGTACCGTTTTCTTTTTAAATTAAAGCTTTTGACATTTCGGAAAGATTTGTATGTTTGAATTTTTTATAATAAATTCTATTAATTTTTTATTCAACAACAAACTTGACATTTTTTCCAACTTTTCAGAAGTGCCATTTTTTATAAAGATTTTTAGATGTATCATAGAAAGTTTTATATCTGTGCTAAAATTATCTAGAAATAATTTGCGGTTGATGAGAATAATTAAAAAAAAATTGATTACGTTGTAAACAAATTAATGAAAAAGTTATTTTCGAGATTAGGAATGTTTTGATGAAAATTTTTTTAAACTATTTACGGAACAAGTAAAAAACATTTATTTTATTAACTAAAAAAATTATGCTGGAAAATTACTCGCTGGAACTCTTGTCAGGGAGAGTTAGGCTCACCCCGGGCTCGTGTACCCACTTTCTGGTAGGCTCCGCACTCGTTGAAGGGAGGCTGGAGATTTCCCTCAGGGTAGTCCTATGGTATGTCCTATAGGTATGGCCGAGAGGAAATATACCCGTTTTGGTGGCGACAATTCGATGGGCTTCGGAGACGAAAACTCGATGGGAGAGGTGCGCAGCTTAAATAGATCCTCCTCCCCTAAGGGGTGAATACCTGGAGTCCCCGCAGCTGGTCTCCGTTATTCAGAAGCTGGCGGGGGCGCCTTCTCGGGCGGAAGATCGACGCCTAGGTCCCGCCACACTTCCTCGAGAGGAATGAGCTCCTCGTTCTTCAAGGTGGAGATATCGGCCGGTGAATAATAACCCTCCAAGTCTGATAGGACCTGATCAAGTTGTCGGGCAAGGTTTACCTCCTCGATAACTTCTTCCCGAGGAATCGCCTGGTCGGTGGTTTCAGGCGCGTTCTCAATCGAAGGTTAGATGGCTGGGAGCCCTTTTGCTCGGTTCCGGCGATCTCCGCGAATCCTTTTCTTCCGTTTGGGTGGCAAGGGAACATAAGCTCCCAAGTTTGCCCGCTGATCAGCAAGGGATCGGCGATACCGATCTGTTCAGCGTGTGTGTTGGCTCGGCAGATTCACTAGGGGCAGATCCATCTGAAGTCAAAGAGCCATTCCCTGTTGGTCACCGTTTCCAACATGATGGGCTACTAGGATCCCAGATCCTCTTGACGAAGGACTGAGAAGTCAAAGGAAAATCCCCGATCCTCTTGACCGAGGACCAAGCAGTAAGAAGGAAAAATCCTCAATCCACTTGACAGAGGACCGAGAGACTAAAAAGGTTGAGAGATAGAAGAAGCAATTCCCAGATCTTCTTAACAGAGGACCGAGAGAGTAAAAAGGCTGAGAGATAGAAGAAGAAGTTCCCAGATCATCTTAACAGAGGACCGAGAGAGTAAAAGGATTGAGAGATAGAAGAAATTCCCAGGTCCTCTTACAGAGGACCGAGAGAGGAAAAGGTCTAAAAGATAGTAGAAATTCCCAGATCCTCCTACAAGAGAACCGAGAGATAAAATAAGAAATTCCCAGATCCTCTTAACAGAGGACCGAGAGAGGAGAATAGAACAACTCGCAAAGTTGCTTTAGGCTGGTGAGAATTTCCTCGGATTCCGGAGGCTTCCTTCTTCCCCATTCTAAGTGGCTTCTAGTGTTTTTTCCTTCCTTTACTTTTTGTACACTGGGTAACACGAATAAGTCGGATTGTTTCTGTTTTTTAATGCGAAAAAATATTAATAAGTCGATGTTAGGGTTTGAAAATATCAGGAAGTCAGGGTTAGTGGTTTGAATAAGTAAGTCGAGTTTAGATTACCGGGCATAGTTTATTTTGTAGTAACGTAGTAAATAATCGTAGCACAACAGGTAGTTCGCTAATACTGCTCGAGCGCGAAGGAACACCGATCGAGCGCGAAGCTCTCGTCTCCTTACAACAAGAAACCGTCGAAATTATGGACTAAGGTTGGAGCGTCAACTTTACCGGGTGGTGACTGAATCGATACTGACTATGAGCTTACAGCGAGCAAATGCCTCAACCATCTGAGAGCAGCGCTGCGGTGTGAGTAGCAACTAATTGACCTATCGATGTATCGATTCATCGAAGGTCGCGACTCGCGCGCGAAAATTCAAATGAACTAAAAGTTAAAAGGTCCTACAAGAAATGATTTTCTATGATTTGAGCTGGAAACCCGACCCTTTGGGTGTCGAAAGCGGCTGGGACGGCTAGTTGCAGTGACCCGTCCCTGCTATTCGGACCCCCTACTGGAATAGCTGGCTTAGCAGACTCAATTTCACCTGGGGCTTTCAGGTTTCGTCCCTCAGGTGTCACGTGGAAAGTGGGAGTTCCATCTTGGGTGTCATCGATGATCGCATGATTGTTTGTTGTCTCCTCCTTATCTTGATAAGCGAAGAGTGGCGAGTGATGGTAAGCACGAGGATATACCGGACGTAGATCCTTCTCGTGTACGTTCACCAACCTCTCACCTAAGTCGATGCGGTAAATCAAATTACTGAGAATGTCCTTTATTGCATACGGAGCTTGCCAGCGTATCGCCAGCTCTACGTTCAATTTCTTTTTGAATTCGGGGTAGAGTATGAGTAGCGTCGTCCAAAATAGAATTCAGTTTACGAAAATCAATGCAAAATCTCGGTTTTCCCTCTTCTTTCTTAGCCAGGACGATGGGTGAACTGTACTGCGATTGACGAGGTTCAATGACTCTTTCTGCGAGAATTTCCTGGACTTTTTCCAAAATTACCGCTTTTTTCTCCTCGGAACAGGTATACGGTCGAAAACAAAAAGGCTTGTGGCTGGTTAACCGTATTTCATGCTGAGCCGATTGAGTTTGAGTTGACTGTCCTTGAGGATCCAGGGTATTTTGAAATCGCCGCACGAATTCATTGAATTCGTCCTTGCAAAACGGAACTTGCTCTCTGCTTCGATCACCGCGGGTTCGGCTTGCTGGCATTCACGTATCCAGTTTGTTAAATAAAGGGTATACCGGGTATCCCTATCCAAGTAGAGTCTTACACCCGGAATGTTGATAGACTTTCTGATCAGAGATCCAGGGTAATCCCAGGATTAGAGGTTCATGGAGTTCATTGCTGATTAGACACAGCCACTCGATCTGATGACCCCCAAGGCTGATTAAAAGCGTTACCTTACCTTAAGACATCATAACTGCTCCGCATGTGGCTAAATCTATTTCCTAAACGCAGTGTGTCATGAAGTTTTCCGTAGCGGCCGTATCCCGTAATCCCAGGATCTCATCCCCATATAAGTGACCTCGGACTCGGGGTAATCGGAGATATTCTGTGGAAGTTGGCAATAGACTGGCTACTGAGAGCTGGGGGCGGTGGGGGGTGGCTTGTCCACCGCCCGTCTCCAGTTTTCCGGGTTAGAGCCTTGCCTGGCACTGCGTTCAGCCACTTTCTTCTTATATACGTCACGATCCCTATGGAGATGATAACCGGGACAATGCCAACACTTGGCAGTCGCTCCTGGACTGTCCACCCTCCTTGGAGGTTTTCGATCTTCTTTTTTAGAGCAGCACGGGTTTCCTCTTTCTCGTCGTGTTCAGCTTCGACGATCCGTGATAATAGGGTCTCGAAGGTCGCGGGGGCGGAGGCTCTGATTCCTTGACGGATTTCCGGGCGGATTAGTTCCATCAGAACTATAACCAAATTCTGCTCGGAGGCCTAGGGGTGTAGTCTCTTATACAGCAGTCTCTTCCGATGCAAAAACACCACTACCGATTCTTTATTGGTTTCCCAAACGGAATAGAGTTGAGCTTGTAACCTTCCCAGGATATTCGGCGAATCGTACTGCTTGAGGAGGAGGTCTTTAAACTATTCCCGGGCGAAATTTAGGCCTCGGTAATCCTCTCACCATTGTGAAGCCGCCCCTTCCAACGATGAGACTGCGGTTATTGTTTTATGGACTTCCGGGATGCACATATTGATGAAATAGGCCTCAATGTTGCAAAGAAAAACTGCTGGGCTCTCATGATCCTTCCTTAAAAATTCTGGTATCAGATTCACCCGTGCAATGCCTCGAAAGAATTCTCGAAATCCATGCCAGAAAGAGAGGGAGATCCCATGGGAATCTATTCGCGTTCCCTGATTTACCCCTGGATATTTGGTCGGGTAGTCTACAGAAAAGGTAGGTGGATAGGTTATTGGTTATACATCCGAATAGGTTTCATTGTGTGCAGCTGGATAGGTTCCGGAAGGTGCAGCCGGATAGGCTCCTTGGTGTCGGATCGCGGGAAAAAGGCTATCTAGCAGATTGGTTCGTAGCGAAGCCGACAGAACGCCCGTGAATGTTCCTTAGGTTGCCGAAGCTGTTGTATACCGGGGAAACCCGGGGAAGTGAACCGTCGTGGTAATCAACGACGACCCTGGTGCACTGTGGACTATTGGACACCTGGATGTGATCGACGTGGTCTGAGTTCCAGTCGCTGTTAAAGTTATCAGAGGTGCAGTGGTCGTAGTATTCGGAAGGTTGTTTGAGGACATGACTGGCAAAACCCGGGTAGGTAGCACTGGGGGTGTACCGCTATACGTACTCGCTTCAGAGAGATTGAGTAGGGAGTTGGCCCCTTCCCCTGGGGATCTGCCTCTCGAGATGAAGGTGCCATTTGCCATGAGTGTCCCTTGCTGTTTCATGGTAACAGCTGAACGGGCCTGTTCTTCGGGTGGGATTCCTTGAAAAAACTCTGACGTTTCCAAAGAAGAATCAAAGGTTGAGTTGATCACCACTGAGTTTTGTTGTGCACTCCCGGAAGTGATTGAGTCAAAATTGTCGCTACGGCCCCGTGAGACGGGTTTGATTGGCGTTCGTGCGG
The DNA here is from genome assembly GCA_932074435.1 of Andricus kollari. Lineage (NCBI taxonomy): Eukaryota > Metazoa > Arthropoda > Insecta > Hymenoptera > Cynipidae > Andricus > Andricus kollari. Next base: position 8,537 of record CAKNWW010294771.1, on the reverse strand, counting down.
CCATTGGTGGTCCTGGCTAATCAGGCGTGGTACTTCGAAATATTATCCAATATTCACCTTGCCGAAGAAAGGACCACACGTTGGCCGCCAGAAAATTGATAAGAAATTTTTCAACTATTTATGGAACAAGTAAAAAACATGTATTTTATCAATTATAAAAATTATAATGGATTGGGTAAGAGCCTGCTGCTTGCGTGATGATCTCCGAGGGTGGTGACTGGATCGGTACTGACTAGGAGCTCACCGCGAGCGCATGGCTCAACCATCTGAGAGCAGCGCTGCGGAGTGAGTAACAACTAATCCACCTATCGATGTATCGATTCATCGAAGGTCGCGGCTGGCACGCGAAAATTCGAATAAACTAAAAGTTAAAAGGTTGTAAATGGGTAACAACCATAGTAAAAAAATATAAGTGTTGTGCTGTCAGCCTGTTTTATTATAGTTGGGAGCTGTGGTTTTGAGAAATGTAACAGAAAATCATTTCCGAGAAATTTAATTGTGTAACAGTTAGGCTCAATTTTTCAGGAAATCAACTAAGTATATATTTTCGATAACTCTTTTCTATGATTCATTTGCAAATTTCCAAGATAAACAATTGATAGAAACAAATGCAGGTGGAATATGGATAGACGAGGTATAGTCTGGGATAACTAAATTTCGGAGCAAACGAACAAAACATGATAAATCCATTCGAGACGATTCCTCAATAATTAGACAAATGCTATATTTCAAAAACGCCAGAGATAAAAGAAAAATTCAAATAGGATCATGTAGATGAAAAAATCTAGCCGGTTATCCAATATTTTTTAATTATTGAATCTATTAGCTTGGATTAATGCAATTTTTATAACATATTGAAAAATTAGTACAGAATATATGGATTTTGATTCATATATCTGGAAGATTACAGCATTTTTAAAGCGCAAGCTTAATGGGATTGAATTTCTTGTGAACCTAGGGTTAATAATCATATACTTCGAGTCCTGAAAATGCTAAAACAATGCATAACTCATTCAAAAAAATGGACTTATCAAGTTTTTTTTTTGCTTACACCACACTTTCCCTTATCCGTTACTATCTTAGAGATAGAAAATAATTAATAGTGAGAGAATTTCTATTTTTTATTGCCAGCAGGGAAGAATTAGTCTACAAAAACGTGAAAAAGCATAATACTGTTTAATTGAAAAGTTCTTTAAAATACTGGAAGCAAACATCGAACAGAAAAAGTCTGATCCTACTAAAATGATACGTTTTCCAGGTGATAATAAGGTACAGGAACAAATTACGATTGGGAAGCATTTCTTGAGAATAAAATTGATTTATTTTAACCTAACAAATTAATATGTATATTTCTGAGTAAAAGGCATTGAGAATATCTTAATTAGGAGCCTTAAACAAACAAAAATTAAAACTATGTAACAAAATAGTGAACATAGGAGGAATTTAATCTTCGAAATCGACAATAGAAGCATACTCGAAGATTGCTCCCTTTACCTATGTATTCTATCGTTAGAAAATCTATTGTTGTTATAAGAATAAAATTTCCTAAAATGTTTCCATAATTATGATTCATATATTGTAACACTGGTGGGAAAAGTTAGATATATTAGCAAGGAGGTTAGTTGCACTTATATTGTACCTACTATTGATTATAACATATGTAAACATGTAAACATGTAAATTTACATGTAAACATAAATGCAGCTATAACCTTTTTAATAATAAGTACGACTTTTCTATCTCAATTATGTATGTAATAATAATTAAGAAAAACAATACAAATTATAAAATGATAAAAGCTTTCCATTTTATTAAATTCAGTCTTCTTTATTTTTGTTAATTGCTTCCAATACTTTAATAACCTCTTCAATAGAACAATATTGTGCTTTTTCAAGATTTTGTGGACTAATTTTACCTCTGCAATATATTTTTCCGTAATTTTTACTGGAATCGAACACTTGATCGAACATGTAACCGGTAATGTGGCAGAACCATAAATATTTTTTTGCAGCACTGTACGGGAAGTTCGCAGTTTATGCACCAAAAAATAAGTACAAAATGGCCGATTCTTGATGAAGTCAAAGTGTGCGGGAATCATAACATACCTGCACGAAATTTCGTGTGGGAATGTTGATCATCAAGCGTTCTTTGAAGCAAAGTGTGTGTCTGCTGTATTCCACGCACGGAAATCAAGGAAACCGCTAATTTCTGATTGGTAGCAAGAATTATCACAACCAATCTGAAGCCACCGGACGCGTGATCCAACAGTATAGGCTGCCTGATTGTTTGAGAGTTTCACTAGAGTTCTCGCGACCAATTAGGAGTCACCGGGCGCAACGAAAAGCAACGACCATCATATCGTCAGCTGATGAGTTCAGCATTTAAGTTAGTTCGCCTGGTAAGCAATTTTGTCATGCTTCTGAAGAAAACTAAAAAAAATGTTCGCGAATAATTCCGACAGTGACTCCGATGATTCGGAATTTGTACCTGAAAAAGCACATAATGCAGTGTTTTACAGCCCTGGTAAATCTTTTTGGTTCTGTTTTTTTTCCTCTCGGGGGGCTTCGCCCCTCGAAGCCCCCTGGATGCTCTACCCCTCAACCCCGCCGGGGCCTCACCCCGGATCCCACAGCTACTCCGCCCCAGAACCTTGCTGCATCTCAATATTTCTTATGTCACGAACTTCCCTTTACAGGAGTTACAAAAAATAGTATATGATACGTGTACGTGTGACATTTGTCACACTCGCTTCGCTCGGGCGGCGAACGTCACATTCGTCAGGAATCACCAACTTCCCGCACTTGTATCATAATGTATTATTTTTGCACCTCTCCCTTTCCCTTCTTAATTTCGGTTGTTTGACGTGTAAACATCTTAGAAAGCGATATGGATCTTTGTGAAACGTTTAAAAACGTTATGATATCATTTTAGTTTGAGTTATGAAAAGCTTTGAAATCTTTTGAAACCTTTGTAACATTTTTGAAATCTTTGTGAAATCTTTTTACTATAAGTTAACGTTTATCGAAGATGTTTACACATAAATCTATCTTGAGTCGTAGTTTACGATGCAGGTACTGATTATTTTCATACGCTGCAAATGTTTAAACTTACAAAATGATTTAATCTGTAACGTTAGAGGGCACCCATGTGAAGCCGTGTACAAATAAAGGTTATTGAAGTAAAAATTAATTTCATGGTACTTATTGAATTTAATTTTCAAATATAATAATTGCATGTAAAACAATAAGACGCGCCCTCCGCGCGCGTAAGAGGTTCTAGTAATGTTTAATACCGGAAAATCTGACATTTCGAAGCAGTATTTTGTAAATACTTTTAGTAATAAGATTAATAATTAAATTCGCATATATTGTTACTGCATGAAACTTGAATTCCTAAATGGTATTATAATTTTGTTCTGATTCAACTTACTTTATGCTTTCATCTAAAATAACAAAATTTTATGATGCAGCGCATACGCCATTTTTTCAGTGTATACGATTATTTAAAAATGATTTTTACCATCGTAATTGAATATTACTGCTTATGAATCATCGAGGTTGGTAACAACAATCGATCCGAGAAAATTCTTTCACATCCTGAAATTGAAATCAACTGTATCGATCTAAGGTAACCCCTCAAATTCAGAATTTAACCTCTTCTCAAACTAGATGGAGTTATGAATTTGTATTATTTCAACTTTTTTTTTGCCAAAAAAGATCTTTTGATTGGATCGGAATCGAACCCCGATTTTCCGATTGCCGATCGGGTGCTCTACCCAGTAAGCTCGGCTGCGCGCGGTCAAAACACGGTAAGCGCGAAAACAAAAAAGTGTATGTTCTGCGCTTTAACTTCATATTAAAGTTTTTAAGTCCATTTAATTGTTTTTAAATCTAAAAATATTTTTATAAAATACATTAATAGACTAAATATTACTGTGCACAAGTATTATTTATGTCAAATAACACCTGAAAACGTGCTTAACTCAATTTTTAAGAAAATGTCGCATACTATGTGTTGACTGCGCACCACAGCCGAGCTACTGGAAGGATCGAGAGAGTTATCTTTTTTTACAGAAAATTCTAATTTTTGATTCGTTTTCATCTGTAAAAAAAGATTATTCCTTCGATCCCTCCAGTAGTTTAGTAGGTATAGCACCCAACCTGTGTATAGTAATTCAGCTATTTATTACCTTCCTGTATCACCTGCGCGCAAAGTGTTTAATTTCCTTATGAAAATGTGATAACAATAGTCTCTAATAAGTCTTCTCCACAGAAAAACAATTTATAACTCTCTTCATGTAATTCTTTATAATAGCCTCTGGGGACGTTCAAACTTTAATTTTTTGAACGATTTCATAGAGAAATATTATACGGTAAGCAAATTAATAAACCTAACTCATTCATAACAGCTTAAAATATTAAATTCTTTTTCTTTTGACCTTTTCTTCATTTCCACTATTACCGACTTATGTTGTTCTTGCAGATAGCTGCTCAGTTTTAAATCATAGAAATTGTACAAACAAAATTAAATTAATAATTGGTAACTAGTGTTTTAGAAATAAATATCTTTGATGTTTTATTTATTATATTTCTTTAATTTTATTTTTCAGTTAATAAGTTTCTCATTTCTCGTCCTAAATGATAAGTTATTAGTTTTATGTAAAGTTTGACTTCGCCGGTTTTCATCAATTATCCACTTTTTGAGACCCTCTGAGTTTGAAAACACGATTTCTACAGAGGTGTATGTCTGCCCAGAGTTTGTGATCTATAAGCAAGATAACTTACGGAAGAATGCTTAAATTGGATTGAGCTTCGGCATAATTTTTAAGGCCTTTCACCTTTCACCAAATGGCACAGAAACCAGAAAAGACACACTACAAATGTTACTAAAAGACTTACACCGAGTTAAATTTATAACTGATTCTAAAATGAAATAACTGTTCACGTTTTCCAACAACTAGAGATAACAAAATAAAAGGGAATTAATAAAAGAAGCACATAAATGTCAGTTAGGAGGATACAACTCTGACGAGAATACCTTACAGAAAATCATACAAAGACATAACTGGCCTAATATTACTAATGACGTTAAAAAATACATTAAAACTTGTATTCAATGTCAAATAAATAAAAACACCTCGTATACTGCTGAGAAATACACAAGTCCTGATATTCCATTAAAACCTAATGAAAAATCATCATTAGACTTGAAGGGGTAAAACAAAAATAAAACAAAAATGGTAATAAATATATGCTAGTATTACAAGATTACTTAGCACGATACAAAATAACAACACCCCTTGAATATCAACCAAAGCTCAGTAATTCAAGCACTCTCGTCTAACTACATACAATTATTTTGGAAAAACATCAGAGATTTTAACAGATAATGGAAAAGAAGTTGACTCTCAGGAAATGTTGACACTTTGCATACGGTAACAGCAGCATAGTACAAAAATCAGAAGAACTTTGCCAACTTAGCACTCCACGAGCAAGATTTTGGATGTAACGCAGAATGGAACTTTGATGCAACTGCAAATGGCACAGTTCCTTGTGATGGTATTGGTGGCATTCTTAAAAGGCCGGCTGCTAAAGCAAACCTTTAGAACCCGCATGACAATCAGATTACTAATGATAGAGAAATAAACGACTGAGCTAAAACAAAGTTCACAAACATTCATATCGAATTCAGCAATAATGATTAATACAAATGAAAGTGGTGACAAAACTCAAAACGACTACTTTCAGACAAAAATAGTATATTTTATTATATCAAGTTCATATGACGTTTCGAAACATATACTAGTTTCCTCATCAGATAGAAACATGGTGTTAACGCAATCCTAGTGAATGCGTATGTAATTAGAAATATTTAAGAAAGTAGGTGATGTTAAATCCTTCTTATGTTCAGCGTCTGGGAATATAATAGATGAAAGTGGTGATAAAAGTCAAAACGACTACTTTCCGACAAAAATAGTATAGTTTATTGTTATTTATTTGTTTTGACTTTTGTCACCACTTTCATCTATTATATTCCCAGACGTTAAACATAAGAAGGATTTAACATCACCTACTTCCTTCATTATTTCTAATTACATACGCATTGACTAGGATTGCGTTAACACCAATGTTCCTATCTGATGCGGAAACTGGTACATGTTTCGAATCATCATATGAACTTCACACAATAAATTATAATATTTTTATCTGGAAGTAGTCGTTTTGACTTTTGTCACCACCTTCATCTATTATATTCCCAGACGTTAAACATAAGGAGGATTTAACATCACCTAATTTTTTTAACATTTCTAATTACATACGCATTGACTAGGATTGCGTTAACACCATGTTTGTATCTGATGCGCACACTGGCATATGTTTCAAAACGTGATATGAACTTGACACAATAAATTATACTATTTTTGTCTGGAAGTAGTCGTAACTACCTACTTTCTTAAATATTTCTGATTAATATAAAGCAGAAGAAGCGCTTTCAAGCATAATAAATTCACGCTGCTATTCCCACTTCGAAGACAGAAGTAATGACATAGATTTTTTATAATTCTAAAGACTTTAATATAGTACCGGTATTTAAAAATCAGATAACCTACAGATTGTTAAAAAATACTTATGGTATAACAACTATCCTAATGAGTTCGTACAGAAACATATAAACAAAAGACTTCCTGAGTTAGATTTAAAGAAAAACCAGCCTTTTAATAACAACCCAAATGTATATGGTATTATTGATGTTAAACCGGAGATCATCTCCATTCCTTTCTTAGGGACAATTTCACAACATTTCAAAAGGTTATTAAATAAAGGCCGTACCAGGATAAGCATGGTCTGGGTGCCCCAGCTCGGTTGTGAGCCATATTGCAGGGGTGAGTGGCTTCCCCTATGAACTATATTTACCCCATGTATCAACTAGAAAAAAAATTTTTTTACAAAAGTTATAAACAAATTTTGAAACATCAAAAAATCAATTTTTTTCGAAAACGGTTTGACCGATCTTGGTGGTTAAAATATATGTTGTATTTTTTTGGTACATTAACCATTTTTCCCCTATATCATGCTCACATTCAAGGTTGCGGAGATGATCAAAGCATTAGTTCATAGTTTACAAAAATAAAAACTACCTGTTGGCCCCTCAGATGTATACAATTCCATGAGAATGAGGGGCCAACATTATTTTTAGCTTATGACGCAATAAGTTATACGCAATAGTGTAATACAAACTAAATGCAACATAATTATTACATTAAAAACACATTTTCCCGTGAATTATGCAGTCACAGTGTCAATTGCTTCTAGGTAGATAGAAAAATACTTCTCTTCGCTTACTGCTGACATTCGCCATACTAATTTCATATTTGCCCAGGATGCACCACGTGGAGGTTGTCAGTCAGATTATAATCCCTTACTTTATGTATACTATATACAACTATATACATCCTATATTAACAACTGAACAAAACATATGAAATATATACATATGAGACACGAATAGAAACAACTTAGAATATGGTACCATGGACAAAATATCGAATGACGAGGAACTGACATCATTCCACAATTTAAAATAAAAGTAAATCACAAATGCATATATGCACATATACGTACACGTATTGAGAATGAATCAAAACACTTGAAAATCAGTTGTCACTTTTAGGCGGGGCAAGCGTTTTGTGCGTATGAAGTGTATATATGTAAATTGTTGGGTATCGTGTAGGTATACAGTGTATATATGTTTTGTTAAGTTATTAATACAGGATGTATATAGTTGTATATAGTGTACATAAATAAAGGGATACTATCCTGGGCAAACATGAAATTAGTTTGGCGAATGTCAGCAGTAAGCGAAGAGAAGTATTTTTCTAACTACCTACACGGAGAAAATTTGTGGGTTAAATTTTACATAACTTAGTTCGGTAAACGGAGGACATTACGGCATTATATTAAAATTTCACTTTCAGTTATGTAAAATGAAATAGGGTAATATTTGATGTGAAAATATTAATTATTAATATAAATTCATTAAAATTTAATTCGCGATTCAGCAAGAAATAATACAACGAGATAATAAAGATTTGCCGAACAGTTGGGTAAAATCAGTCGAACTGTTATGTACAGTTTCAATCATAGAAAACAAAGTCTACCTCTCTATATATGTGAATTCTACATCCCAGTCATGTAAAATGTCGTGCGCCAGCAAAAAAAAACATGCTTGCTACAAACAGATTCTGGGGAAATCCACTACTAACAAACACATGCTCACATATACCATACAATTCATAAGTGTATGTTTGGTACATATACACAATTTAACTTAAACAATTACATTAAATTACGATACATTACATACGATATAGTCGCACGGTTTTACCGATATTAACGCTATCAAAAATCGAAAACGCTGTGACGGGTTTCGAACCACCTAAATTACGTTTAACGCGTTCTATCGCTAACAACTAAACCTCACGGCTAAACTAACCGTTGAAATATCGAAAAAAAATCTCGGCTATAAAGTTAAAGTAC
>CAKNWW010294760.1:0-11503 GCA_932074435.1 Andricus kollari | reverse complement strand
TAAAACAGCATATTTTAGCTAACTAACAAATGTTTTAAATTCGCGGATTCCTAGTATCGCATGCCTAGGTGCGTGCATGTTTTGTTTAGTTTTTTTTTCTTAAAATTATAGATTTTTGTTAATTTCGATTAATTTCCTAGCGGACCGAATGAACGGAACGGATACGCTACAGCGTATCCTTAGAGTATCCACATCGTATCCTCTCCGTATCATGCAAGAAAAACTCATGAAAAAAGGAAGATAAACATTCAACTTGTTGAAATTCGGATTCTACGTGAATTTTTGCGTCAGAAGGTCACGGAGTAATTGCAATAGTTTTTCTTGAAACGATAAAAACTTTAAAAAAATATTATACCTATCGACAACGTGGGCTGAAGGCGACTTCAAGCGTCCATAATCAAGCATCCATAATCGTTTAAGCAGTATTGCTTAAAAGATTATGGATGCGCTTGAAGTCGCATTCAGCACACGTTGTCGATAAGTATTTTATTTTTTTTTAAGTTTTTATCGTTGCAAGAAGAACTATTACAATTACTCAACAACAAAATATAAATTTCAATTCATGTTTTAATGTTTTTTCAAGAAAATTTATAATTTAAATGTGCAGAACTATCAAATTTATGTAACTAAATTAGATTTGTTGTATTATAAAAACATAAATATTTATCAAAATATTTACAGGCCTCACAGACCAGTCCCATTTGTTTGAAGGGATTTTAACGCGTTTGAAATATTGTAGGAAAATGCATTTTCTAGAATTTCCGAAGATATGGAACGGTTTTACACTATATATAAGGTTTTAAGATATTTTAAAAGATTTCACAGGATTTATAAGATTTCCGAGGATTTCAATGATTTTAAGGGATTTTAAAGCTCTCAATGTATTTTACTACATTTTCCAGGATTTCAGAAAATATCGTCATAGAATTTCACGGTATTTTATAATATTTCAGTGTATTTTAAATATTTTATTCACGAGGAGTGATTTATTTCGTAGGGTATCAAAGATTTGAAATTAGGTTTTGGAATTCATCCTGAATTCTTATTAATTTACCCTGAATTCTTTTAAATTCTTGAATTCAGTTGAATTCTTCCAAATTTACTCAATTCTAGTGAATTCAATGGATTTGTTTTAACTTTTAAGTTTTTATTAAATTGATCCTGACGTTTTTTAACCCGTTGTGGTCATATGGGGTCCAAAAAACCCCAGGGGCTTTCCGCTTTTTTACGATTTTCTCCGTTTTTTCTTTCTCAAGAATTTTTTTCGAATAGTTAAATTATCACTGAAGCTTCGGAGATATTTTTGTCCTATTTCGTATTGTTTCAAATTTTTCTCAGATTATTTCAAAGTTACTGAATTCTATTGAGTTTTTCCTTATTTTTAAATTGTTCTCAATTCACTTGATTTTTAAAATTCACCTGGAATTTTAATGAATTTCATCGATTTCTGCATAGCTCAATTTGGTGAACTGTTTTCAAATGTTTTTGCATGGAAGAAGTACTGTTACAGTAACACAATTCCAACTGACACTTTGAACACCGCACTTTTTTTATCAGTTATATGGAAATATGGTCAAACTTCGCTTGGAGGAGCCATTCTTATTGCACATCAAAGAGAAATTTGCTCACGCGAAAACACAAAACCAATCACAGATAACCTTTAGGAAGATTGGAACCGGTGTCGATTCCGACGAAGAATTGATTCCTGGAATCGATTCCCTAGAACCAAGAATCGATTCCAAAGAATCGAAGAATCGACGCCACGAATCGATTCTTCGAAAGAATCGGAATCGACTTAGCCATCCCTAGACCGGCCGACTTATCGTTCACACGTTCTGCCTGCGGACGTGCAATATCCTCTTTTAACTTGAATAAACTTACATTTGTTGAGTTTAAATGTCGTGGTAATTATTTCTTTACCTTCTGCTGAGCAATCATGGTTAGTTCCGTTGCTTCAAACTCTCAGCTAATATAAATAAATCTCTTGGCCATGATTGCGGAAACAATTAGTAAGACACCATATAATTACTACGTCTTGCTGCGGGAGGAGTCTCATTCTTTTCAGATATCGTTGCACACGTGAGACAGCCATAATGATATGTGACGCCATGCCTGACACTTACTACTTATTCTATTGTGCGGCTGCGAATCTTTTGGTGACGAATATGTGTTGTTGTCAGACACACTGGAAGCTTTTTCCTTGATTGATGAGAATAAGGCAAGTAGTTTTTTTTTTAGGTTTTGAACTTTTATTTTAATTCCAAATTTTTTTTTTTTTAATTTGGGAAAAATGCAATTGCTTTCCCTGTCCTCCCTCCTTAAATTCTTTCATTGTCCTCGATGAAAGGTTGGAGTAGGTTGTTTTTTAGGCTACTCCACAGTAGGCCAGGACCAATAAAAAGTGTCAAAAATTACAAATTCAAAATGGCGGTTCCAATATGGCGGACGAGTATTACAAAAAATCATTGAATCTTCTTTAAACGTGGTATCTAGGGGTTTTCGAGGGCGCTGATTTCGAATCTGACAGCACAGTCTCAGAAAACAAAATGGCTGATCCAACATGGCGGACGAATATTTCAAAATATTATTGAATCTGCTTGAAACGCGGTATCTAGGGGGTTTTAAAGGCGCTGATTCCGAATCTGGCCTCAGAATTTCAAAAAACAAAATGGCAGTTTCAATATGGCGGACGAGTATTTCAAAACATTATATATCGGATCGGCCATTTTGTTTTGTGGAATTCTGACGTCAGATTTGGAATCAGCGCCCTCGAAAACCCCAAGATACCACGTTTCGTATCAATTTAATAATTTTTTTAAATACTCTTCCGCCATTTTGTTTGGTAGAATTCTGACGTCAAAATCGAAATCAGCACCCTCAGAAACCATACATAGATGTCATTCTTAAAATTTTCACTAATTTGTGCTATCTCTCGTCATTTTGATCTATCCGAAATTTCAGCAAGTTCAACACTTGGGCGACCGCGTTGTAGAGGCTTAGGGTAGAGTTTCCAATCTCAATTCAAGAACGACAAAATTCGAATTCAGCCAATCTGCATTATATTCTTCAAATCTTTCTTTAATCCTACGGGAGGCTTTGTATTTATTTTTTCTCTTTGTAACAGAAACTAGAGTTGAAACAGAAACTCTCAAACGTTCCAAGTCTTCAGTTTTTAATTTTTGTCTTTCAATATTCAATTTATCCAAGATATACTGAACACCAGTCTGTCTTCGTTCATCATTTGGAATTTTTTCCAAGACCTCACATTTCGTGAATGTTGTCATATTTAATGAATCAATAAATAAATTAATATTCATTTATCAATAAATTGAAATGAGGCCGAAAAGCGGACGGCAAGAATCTATAAGCTTCGAACAGCTTTCAGTTTCTAAGAAAAAGTACATGTCGGGTATTATGATAATGTAGCATCTTTTGAAGAGAAGAACAAGATGAATCTATTCATTCGAATCTCGTTTAATATATATTTCAGAAAAGACACTGCAAAAATCCAGCGCTAGTCATAGAGACGAAATTCCAAATATATATTATACACTAGAGTCCTGCGAGCGAGGGAGAGACGCTTGCAAGGTCAGCGGAGTTGCGATGTTTACGGTTCGGCACTATTAGAAACCACAAGCATGAATGAGAAGAAGAACGGTTTGGAAAGTCCCGAGATAGTGTGAAGGGCATTGAGGGTACCCCCTAAACGGCCAGTATAGCGGGACTCCAGTATATGTGATAACTTGCAGCGTCGCGTGCTGTTACGCGTGGACGGCTCCATGCGTGAGCGCCCAGTTATTCGCTGTTTCTTCAGCAGCATATGAATTCCAGCAAAAGTGAGCACCCCTGTGTCAAAGTAGACATATCAACGGACCCACTGTTACCTTACTTTTTTGGATGTGAAGGGGAATGCCGGGGAATGAAGTTTCGGCAGCAGGCGTTGCGGGGAAAAATCGAATATTTTGTTAATAAAACATATGAATTTTAAAATTTTAGACGAGTTTTGTAGCTTCTTCGCCATTTCCTACATTTACTGATCCAAACTGAATTAAAAAAAATCAAAAACCGATTGCTTTTCGATAAATATCATAAAATTGTATCCCTTCTTTTCAGGCACCAAGTATAGAAAATCAAGTTTCATTTTTCAACTTCGACTATTTCTCAACGAAACACAGGGCATCTGATTGATAAGAAACTCCAAATACAGATACTTCAAGGTGTCTGAAAGTCGAAAATATATTCAATTGACTCAAGTTCAAACCTTGACTTTTGGCCAAAAAAGTGCGATCCTGGCCCACTGTGCTTATACTTAAAGGAATATTCGTAGTCTCTTAATTTCAATCGCCAACGAATTAAACGTTATCCAGGGTCCTTTAACGAATCTATCCATTTTATGGGTTCATGATCACTAACCAGTGTGAATTCCTTTACATAAATATAGGGTCGGTATTATTGTACTGTACTGGTATTATTGAGTAATTACATTCGGAACCATTTAATACGTGGGAAAAATATGAGATAAGAAGGTCTACTCCCTCTTTTTCCTAGCTCAGTACTGCACCTACGGCATAGCCTGAGGCATCTGTACTCCTTTCTTTAGAATATTCGTTAGTGGTATTGTTCTCGATGCAAAATCTTTTATAAACCTTCTGTAATATCGTGCTAAACCTAGAAATTGTTTGATGTTCTTGGGATTTTTGGGCGTTGGAAATTTTTGCACTGTCTCGATCTCCTTAGGGTCAGGCTTCACTGCTTCACTGCTAATTATTTGGCCAAGGTAGTTAATTTCTTTGAAAAAGAATTCGCTTTTCTCTGGTTGGATGGAAAGATTTGCTTCTTTTAATTTGTTTAGGAGACGTCTTACCTTCTTCCCATGTTCTTCTAGTGTTTCTGCGTAAATTACTATGTCGTCAAGATAGACAAATACTTCAACGCCTTGTAATCCTAGAAGAACTTGGTCCATTAAGCGCTGGAATGTCGCAGGGGAATTCTTCAAACCCATTGTCATTCTGATGTAGTCGTAGTGCCCGTTTAAAAATGAAAAGAAATTTTTGGTCGATCAGCTGGGTTTAGTTCTATTTGATGAACTCCGCTGGCTAGATAAAAAATGTCAAGTATCGTGCCTTTCCTAAATGACCTAATATTTCTGTTATGTTTGGAAGTGGATAAGCATCACCAATCGTTTTTTCATGTAACAGCCGGAAGTCTATTACTACTATGTACTTTCTCTTTCCAGTTTGGTCCAAAGTTTTCTGAATTATTAGCATGGGAGAGCTATAAGCAGACTTGGAGTGACTAATTGCGCCTTCGTCAACAATCTATTTATGACGATCTTCGCTTCCTCTTTTCGAACGGGCGAAAATCGGTATGGTCGAACATGCATTGGAACATCGTCAGTTGTATGTATTTTATGATGCACTATATGTATGGGAGTTAATATCTCTCTAGATAGGTGAAAACCATCAGGGTATTCTCGAACTATTTCTTTCACATGCTCTTTTTCTTCTTTGTTTAGATGATCTAATTCTAGGATCTCAAGAATCGCTTCTACTCTGTTTTCTGAGGGTATGTATTCCTTGTCAGGAGTGTAATCCTCCAACTCATCTCCTGGTAATTATAATATTCAAACGGGATCATTTCTTGTGGGTCGATTTGTACTTCTAGGTTCACTTCAGTAGTATTAATCGCGTATACATGGCAATCTCCGTTGGAATTTGATACGACAGCTTTACCAATTATTAAACCCTCCTCTGTCTTTGTTAAGAGTAAATATCCTTCCTTTACTTCACTGTTTAAAACTTTCACGGGGATTACTTGTTTAGTTCTAGCTCTTATACGCAATTCTCCACGTCCTGTTCCTTTGTAGTCATGTATTTGTTCTTGAGCGACTTTCGATTCCTTATCGATGAAAGGAATAGGTTTTGTAGGGTTGGAATAAGTTACTATTGTATTATGCCAAAACGATATGCCGACCTTTTCTGACAAAGGTACTCTCGACCTAGGATACCGTCTGTATTAATTGGAAAATCAGATGAAACTACATGAAAATCCACTCTAGAATTTTCTAAGGATAGTTTTAGTCTGCCGATAGTTGAGATTTTAATAGGAGTTATTCCTACAATTTTAATGGAATCGCTTTCTGTTATTAGCAAATTCTCGTTTAAAGAATTTATTTTTATTATATTAATGTCGGCTCCCGTGTCAACTAAAATTGAAGCTTTTGTTTCTAAAAAGTCTGGAGAACTCTACGACGGGGGATTCTCGACTGAGTTTTGTGTGGTAGATATGTCGCGTATCTTTAGGAGTCGTACGCTCGCCTGACGCTCTTGTTTCTCCTCGCCCGTCCCGTCCGTGCGGCAAGCGGAGTTGTAGTTTAAAGTTTCCTTGTTCGATTGAACATGAGATTGAGAACGGGGTGGGGTATTTATTCCTCCCCGTGAGAAATTAGAATTTATATATCCACTATTCTGTATGGGAGTAGTCTGGAAGCAAGGATAAGTATGATAAGGCATATAGGGCTATTGATAATGAGGAATATATAGTAAGGAAGCAAGGTATCGCTCAATCTTTCGAAAGTAAAAAACAAAGACAAAAAATCTTTTTATCTTTTGCGACGTTTCGTCGGGTTGGTTTGCCGACCTCATCAGGCTATATTTAAATAGAAGAAAACACATACATTCTCATTCACGAGAGTGTAATGCAATCGTCCAAATTTTCGATCTCTGGTTTTTAACGGATCTTTACGTTTCGGCACTCACAGAGTCCGTAAATCATAACATTTTGTCGGTGTCTGTCTGTATGTCTTTATGTCTGTATGTCTGTATGTATGTCTGTATGTCTGTATGGTTACCTGAATGTTGTAGCCACGTTAACTTTTGAAGGATTTGTCGCATCCAGTCAGCCTTTAACAAACTTTTTAAGGTTACTAAAATGAAGGTTAAATTTGTTAACCAGATATTTCCAACCAAAATTAAAAATTTTAAAGCATTTTCAAAATTTGAAAACAATTTTTTTTCAAGTTTCAGACATTTTTGTCCAAGTTTCTTTTAGATGGGAAAGAGTAGTGAAAATTATCCTAGTGAAATTTTTTATTTCGATAAAAATTAAAAACGTAAGAGCATTTTCAAATTTGGAAACAAAAATTTCCGTTTCATTTTGTTCACATGCTTCTACTTTTCAATATCAATCGTCTGTACAACCTAACTGTTGAGCGCGAGTATCGCAATGAGAATGTAATCGTCAAAGCCGTAGGTGCTTTGAGAACCCTCTTCAAAAGTCAAATTGAAAAAAAACATGTTTAATTTCACTTAATGATAGTAGTTTATGAGGGGTTTGAATCACAGTTTTTGATTTGCGCGCTCAAACTGGGCGCATTTTCAGGACAGCTGAGAATAAAAATTAGTGCAAAGTAAGGAGAAAATATTAAAGTCATCATGAAAAATAAAAGTTTTTCATTATTTCGCAATATCTGAATAAGCAGTATCAGATCGAGGTACATAAATAAATATAATATACATTAGATATAATAGTGTTGAACATAATGTAGATAAGTTCATATTTTGGACAAAATCGAGTGCGAAGCACGAGATACGTGATAAGAATATGTTCGTTAAAGCCGAAGGAGCTTTAACAAAAGAGAATTCACAATCGTCAAATTACAGTTGTTAACGCTTTGACCTTTAATTGTAAAAGGTCTGTGCAAAAATGTGTTTGGAAAATACAAAGAACGAGCGCGTAGCGCGAGGCAAACACGTTATCGAGCACGAAGCGCGTTATAAATATATTCTCGAGCGCGAACCGTGAGAACCAACAGTCGCGCGCTCCAGGCGCGCTCAAATTTGCATAAGAATGTGCCTGCACAGCGGGCATATTTTTGTTATAAATAAAAATTATGGATATGACATAAAATAAGAAAGAAATTAATTTACCGTAAGAATGTTGACAATTAATTATTTGCTAGTTAACATTCTAGTTACCGCGTTGTGTAAATTTATAAGAATTTTTCTCATAATGACCTGATACGATCGATGACATTCAGTCAACTGAGTTTATAAGAACTTGCAAATGAAAATACGACAATAAGGATGACTCATATCAATAGTGTACATACATATAAACTAAATTTTACTTTCACGGACGCATTACAAATTTAATTTCTTGATCAATGAAAAATATAAATGATTAAACGAATAAATATCTTCCTTTTTATTAACATTGTTATTATTGCATTTTATGTCAATCATTCCTGAGATCAACCTTTTGTTGTAATTTGATATTTAATCAACAATAATTGTATCATCCCAATTAAATGTATGATTGCAATTATTTTGATGTTTAACAATTGCATTTTCACTATTTTTATTATTTTTGTGTTCAGAAATGCGTTTGTTTAGCGCTCTTTTTGTTTCACCTATATATAATGCCGGACAATCGTGGCAGGAAAATTTATATACAACATTGGTTTTTTCCCACTTATTAGTATTGTCTTTACCTAATCTTATAATAGAACTTGAACTTTTTTTTAACTGAAGGAATCGTGTTACTATTATATTGTTTTAAAATCGTAGATAGGTGATAAAATTTTTCGTTAAAAGGTAAACAAACTTTTGGACGGTGACGATATCAAGTGTTACGTGAATCCTTATTATAAACTATATTTTTCTTTTGCTGGATAGGATGATTCGAAAAGTAACTAATAAGTCTATTTGAAGAACTCGGTTTTTGACACCAATTCGTAATGATGCCATTATCATTCCTAATTAATGTCAAATCTAAAAAATTAATACGATTATTGTCCTGTAATTCATAGGTAAATTTTAAATTTTTATCATAGGAATTAAAAATATTGATAATAGAATCAACATGTTCCCTATGTATACATAAAATGGTATCATCTTCGTAACGATAATAAAAAATTGGAGTGTAATTGTGGATTGTTTTAGATTTTTGTAAACACGAACTTTCCAAATCATCCGTCACAATATCCGCGAACAATGGTGAGATGGGTGAACCTATAGGCGTTCCGAATATTATTTGATACAAATCATGATCAAAACATTTAATGCATTTTTTTTTCATATAAAAATTTGGTACAAAAAAATGATATCTGTAAACGGAATTTTACAATTTTGATTAATATCAACAAACCTTTTATCCAAACTGTCAAGAACTAAATTGCAAGGAACACTGGTAAATAACGAACTGACATCAAGTGAAAGAAAAACATGGTCATCATCTAATGTAACATTTCTAAGTTTTTTTTATTTCAAAACTGTTATCAATATGTGATTTAGGAGTCTTAATGCCATTTTTCAAATCTTCATAAATTTTTTTTGCTAGAAAATGTGTAGGACTGTTAACTAACGAAATGATCGGACGGAGTGGAACATCTTTTTTATGGATTTTCGGAAGTCCATAACATTTTGCTAAAACGGTATCAGTCAAAGTTAGGTCAATTACATGATAAATACGATACAGACATTTGTTATCATTTAAATTTTTGAGAATTTTAGAAGTATTCACTTGTAGTGATTTTAGAGGGTTGGTTTTTAACTTTGTGTAGGTAGAAGTATCGGGTAAAAGACTATGCATCTTAGAATAGTAGTCAGATTGTTTAAGACACACCGTAAGATTTCCCTTATCAGCATTAGTAAAAAGAATTTCTGGATTATTTTTTAAGAACGTCCTGGTAGTTTTCATTTTTGTAGCAAAAATTCTGTCTTCTTTAGAAATGTGAACCTTATTTTCTTTCAAAGCATTACTAATATCATGTGTCATTTTTTCCCTAATTTCATCTTTAATATCCTTGTTAATTTCTAAAAATTGAAGAGTGGATTCTAAATCTTTAATGGTGTCAAATAAAATCTTGTTTTGAAATTTTAGAGGGAACACTGTGTTTTGGACTTGAAAATACAATATCAACAACCTCATTCGGTATTTTAAGGTCTGTTAAATTTAAAAACCAACCGCCTTCATTGCTATTCTCATGATTCTGTGTATTCGGCGATAAAGATTCAAATTTCTTCTTGTACAAATCATTCAGTTTTTTTTAATAGTTTGGAATTTTTGTTCGGAAATTCGAAAGAACTCCTGCATAATAATGTCATTCAAATTAGAATCTAAAATTAGTTTTTTTTTATTGTAACTTATGACTTTTGTAAAAAATTGATATGAAAATTAATGTCACGAATAGACAGTTTTAAGAGTCTCCAAGCATAGTGATTATTTAAATTGTTAAAAATTTTTTTGCAAGATTTACTATAAAATGAAACACTTTTTTTGTCGATCATTAAAATTACAGAAATGATAAGGAATTAAATGGTCACTTCTGCATGTCAGTAGAAAATGACGTCTAGAAGTAGCTTCAGCTAATTGAGGGCCTGGATCGAGAAACTCGCCCAGAGCTTGAGACCGGATAAAAGTATTGTCCAAACGTCTGGGTGGACGGCAATTTTAAAAGTAAAAAAATTAATTTTTGAAAAATATAGGCTTGTAGATAATGACGAAACGGAATTTTTTCTATATTCTATTTTTTGATCGGATCATTTTTTTAATAATAAGCCTAATAAACAAAACAAAATGTGTCCCCAAATTCAATTAGTTTTTAAGAAATAAATCGTCGTAAGTTGGGCAAATATTATTGAAACTGTTTCAAACTTCATATACGAACGAAATATACCCTAGCGATGCTTACAAAACAAAGAAAAAGTTGAAAATCGCCTATTGTTTTTTAATATTTAATTGCAAATTAAAACAGATCGGTAACCCCGTTTTTTCAGTTTCGCCGACAAAAAGTATCGAGGGAACTTTAGAGTTGACACAACTTCCAGTGAGACATTTGTTCCTTACTATTAAAGGAAGATTTGTGGAAATGTTCAGATCGATTAATTGAAAATTGGTGGAAATATGCATTTTACAATAAAGCATGAGGCGCCGCCAACGATAGCTCCGTGAGTACTGAGCACCATCAGGCAGCGGGCTGGCCGTTTGGCTTTGAGGAACTCAATATTTTCAATGATTTTTTAATGTTTATCTGCTTAAGTGACCCCTTCACCTCCACAAGAAAGATCGAAATGACAAACTATGATTTATACGGTTGCTTAGTTAAATATATTATTATTATTATTTCTAAAACAAATATATCACATAAACTCAAGAGAAACAGTCTCTAGAACGACAATAATTCAATGAATAACGATAGTTAAACTTTTACTACATAAACTTAATTTTCTAAATATTATTTTTCGGCGAATAATGAAATACTTTTATCGTTATCATTATTTCTAACGCAAATACAACACATAAACTCAAGTGAACCGGTCTCTAGGACACCTATAATTTAATGAATAACAATAGTTAAACTTTCTCTACGTACATGTAATTTTTAAAATATTATTTTTCGGCAAAAGCTTTAATAATTTTAATGTAGGTAGAATCCACTTGTATCACAGTAAAGGCCTGATTTGAAATATATTCGGTCTAATCAATTTTAATTTAATTATAA
>CAKNWW010294742.1:0-11997 GCA_932074435.1 Andricus kollari | reverse complement strand
CCAACATAGGCTGCCGATCTCTGGCTGCTAAAGTCGGCCCAACCTTGGTCAAGTATGTTGGGACAATACTGCTGTCCAAACAAGAAAAGTAGTAACTAAATTTGGGATGAGTCCCATGTCACGCTAACCTTAAATTTCTAATGTTCACTATTTATCAATGATATCTTAGTTAACTTATCGTTCGAATTTTAAATAACATATACAGTCCAAACTCCGAGCAATGCCCTTTTCGGGGTTGTAGGGGAGTATAATTCCAAGAAGCCATAAGCCCCACTCTAAGCGCGGTCACGCTCGAATGCGTGGAGAAGAATTCAGCTGACAAACTCCGAGCAATGCCGCTCGTCGTTTAGGTTAAAAATCTATCTCGAACATCGTTTTATGTAACTAGTGTACATTACATGTGTACAAATGTGATTCATATTGGATTATTTCGTTATAAACCCGAGCTTAAAGGTATGTAAAACATAAAAATCTACCATTATCTATGGCATGTTCGATTCTTAGAATAAATCTAAACAAAGCGTCAAAATGACAAATTATTCATCTCACTTTTAACGTAACCTCTGTAAAATCTCGTGCAGTACATTAATAATTAATTACTGTGTCGTATTGCTTGTTTTTTTTTAAACAAAGAGAAACTCAAATATTAAATTTTCAATTATAACCTCAATTTGATGTCACTCGTGTAATCTTATTAATTATAACAATACATGTAAAACTTAAAAAAAAACAAAAATGAAAAGCTTTTTTTCCAGTAGTAAAAATAGATATTCGTTCATTTGAAATATGGAAATTCACTCTTTCCCAGGTTTTGTACTGCGCAATAATACTGCGAGCAGTTTTCTCATCGAAACGCATATTAAATGAGCTGAAATCAGACATCTAATATCATTTGAACGCGAGTTTATAATTTTTCATGGGTTTCTTCAGGTTTTAACGTTCACATTTTATTTTGAACATTCATCCAGAACATCTTTATCTAAAACCTTTAAATATTTGACGAAACATAAAATAAACAATGATTAGTTAGCCCTATAGTACATAAATTTGATTTTATATCATAGCAAATTTGTTGTAAGTGAACTAAAAATAATTGTGAATAACGAACAGTTTTCCTTATATTTTATTTCTTATGTCTATAATAAAATGAACAATTTGTTTGACTGAACAACTTCAAGATTTTTCCCGAAAAAAAACTTCAGATTCGGCCGTTTCGTTCCCGGCACTCCTCGGAGCGTTAGCTATGAAATGCATCGATCGCGACCGACGCTAACGTGGTGGGGTTAGCGCTCGCGCGATAAATCTGAGAATCGGCACTGCTCGGGGCGGTACTACTCAGAGCTTGGAGCTCTGTAAAGTATAAATAATCCTTAATGCTTTAAATTTCAAGTTTAAGTTGATCGGGAACTCGTCCACAATGTAGTTACTACTTTTCTTTTTTCGACGACAGAATAGTCAGTCATCGTCGGCCCATAGTTATGATTTCGTTAGGTCAGCCGATCTTTTAAGGAAAGTTGGACAGAGTTTTGGCCAACCCTCTTACTTTTCTTGCTGACGTAAATTTGTAGATGGAAAGAAGGAGTAAATACATTGATATATACAAACAAATCACGTGTTTTCCAAATTGATTAAATATGAATGTTCTTAAACTTAAACTAACCATTTATTCTGCCTTGCTTTATAATCATGGTGTAGTTTTTTCATAATTAGAAGCTTATCTCCTCTTCCAAGGATTGCATGCAGAAATTAAATTGAGCTCTTTGCGGTATAGGTCGAGCATGGAATATCCCAAGTGAAAAAATTTTATGGAAAGCGTTTTACGTAAATTCCATAGGGGAATTCCACACAGAAATTTCATATAGAAACTCTATGACAATTTCTAAAAAATAATGTTGGACTCAGTTTGGCCTCCGGTTATCATCGGTTATCTTTCACGTGGAACTCATACTACCGAGCTCAAACCCTAGCACCTGATATGCGAACATCTTCTTCCATAAAATTATGCTGGCAGCGCCAAAACGTAAGGTTAAATTAATCTGCATCCAAAAGTCACGTTATCAAACTTTTTCACCAGGTGTAAAAAAACATCTTATGCTGGGAATTCTAGGTTATTCAGTACTTCAGGACCCCTCCAGTAGGTTCCTCAAAGACACGACATCAAACTTGTGCATAATTTTCTGAAATAAGATGTTGTTCCGATACCTGGTACAAGGATTTAACGTTGGGCGTACAAGTTCCGCAAATAGCCATTAAGCCAAATCCCTTTCGGGGTAAACGTGAGCTCGTTTAGTTCTAGCCTCGTTATACTTCTGGCGATTCAAGAATTTATGTGATAAGGCGGGGTTGAGTCATGGAAAGTCACATTGCGGTAAGTCACATTGCGGCAAGTCACATTATGGCAAGTTACATTGCGGGAAGTTTCATTTCGGAAAATCACATTTGTAGCAACTCTCATTTCGAAAAATATAAAGCCCAGAAAAAATTGGAAAAATGCAGCAAGTTACATATACGGCTAGTCACATTTGCGTCCAGAAAAAATTGACAAAATTGCGGAAAGACACAACTGTGATTACTCAAAACAATAATGTAGTTCACACCCTTATCCCTTTTGAACATCCAGTGGGGGGACGGAAGACACCGATGTGGTGGTTGCCCCAAATTTAACTCGCCGCATATGTGACTTGCCGCATTTTTGCCAATTTTTTGTGGACTTTATATTTTTCGAAATAAGAATTGCCGCAATGTGGCTTGTCATAATATGACTTGCTGCAATGTGACTTTCCTGCAAATGTGACTTGCCATAATGTGACATGTCGCATTGTGACGTGCGCAAATGTGACTTGACACGAATGTGACTTATCGCAATGTGACTTGTCATGAATGTGACTATTCGCAATGTGACTTGCCGGGGGTTAGCATCATCCGGACCTCATAAGATAAGGATACGGAAAGGATCCATAGGAGAATGGGTAGATTTGAGATCAATCTAGGAGTCGAATGAGAGTTTTTGAAACAGCCTACTTATCTGACAAGGCCATCCCGATCTGTGTCGCTAATCAATCTCTCAAGCAATTAGCTCAGGTAATGATCATCACAAAGTCAAGTAAGACTTCCGATCAAGTTAAAATGAAATAGAAGGAACCTTATACTAATTTCTCTCTACAAATAACTTTTTTAAATAATAAATAATCATTTTACTCGTATCATCGAGAAAAATGTACATTTTGTTAATAATTTTTTATGTACGAAAATTTTCGAATTGCTCCAGCTGTAAGTGCAAGGAAATTGGCCAAGCGCCATTCTCGGTAGAAGAGATTTAAAGTAAAGTAGCCGCGTAATTAAGAAAATTAAGGTACTTGATATAAATCACACAGTGCTCATCTACTTAACGTGAGATCAGATCGAGGATCTACATGCGTTCCAACAAATGGCCGCGCGCTCGACGCTAAACTGATTTACGTTAAATGGATTCCAAGATGAGATCTAAGAATCAAATGCTTTAATCGAAGCGGGAGAAACGTTGACTATAATTAGCCAATCGATTAAACAGGCACCTGCACTGTCAATTATTTTGTAATTATTTGTATGATGGGGAACGATAATATATAAAAGATCAGTGTATATATTTATATAATATTCAGTTTATAATTTTATATAGTAAATGAACCGAATTAATGCTAATAGTTATTTTACTAACTAAATGTTTTTTAATTTAATATTTAGTAAAATATTCAACTTATTTTTCTGAAAGTTATTTTCAAATTAATAGAGACCAATTGCAAACACCCTATTTACTCCTCGATTTGAAAGGCCTGTTCCGCGCATTCAAGAACGAATAAAAAGAGTTTGACTTTCAAGAAGGCGATGGCGATCAAGCAGTTGTGTCACGCGAACACAGGTATCACGTACAATTCTAAAAAGACGTATTTGACCCTCTCAAATATTACTTTACTTATTTTTCGTTCATTTGAAGAACCTGATTCCACGTCTCGTTAAAATAATTAAATAGTAAAACTTCAAAAACTACAAAATTAATAAAATAATTATTTTGAATAAACTGCATATTTATCTGAAATAAAAAAAAATAACAATAAGTGATTGGATGGACATAGGCTTCTGACTTTCAAAGAAAAATGTTTAAATTAAGAGAGATTGAGCGCGAGAATCGCGAGTAGTAGAGCGATCATAAATTGTCAATTTCGAAGTCAATTTGCCCAGGCTTACCAATCGACTGCTGGTTAATTTCAAGGTGAATTGTGTCCAATATGGGTATATTATTAATGGCCCACCGAGGGTATATAGGGATAGGGTGCACTTCGACGGAGGGTTGCAACCCCGTTTTCGCGCGTTGCCCAAATCTATATCGCTCCGGGCAGCCCGACCAGCCGTTTGTATATTTGGTATTCGGTGCACGGTACTCGATACTCGGGATTAAACGCTCCTCATGCCTCATGCAACGAAACGTACATTTTCCCTATTTACATTTGATTAATTTGCTCAATTCTAGTATTTTCATTGCTTTTTCAAATTTACCTGTGAATCAATATTATTCCAAATAGTATATTGATGAATTGCATACAATTCACGAAGCTTATATTGGAATTGCTTTGAAATCATCTTAAAATCAAATTTTGAATACTTGCAATCAGATATATTTAAATCATAGTTTAAAGACATTGGCAGAGAGCTGCTTTATGGAGGATCTAACGATACCTACTTATCTTGAAAAAATTATGGTGCTCTGATACTATCATTCAACATATCCTACTTCCGTGCAGCAAATAAAAATTGGTTAGATATAATCTAAGGAACGTAACATTTCGAATTTGCAGTTAAGAATGAATCTCTTTAAATGGACGATACTTATTACCTAGGATTAATTAAGATTCTTTCTATTTAGTGAAATATATACTGATAGAATAATCGCTTTAGCATATAAATCAGTCACTATAGCTGACCAGTCAGTATGAAGATAATAAAAAATTGGTGTTCAGATATTATATGAAATATACATATTTCAAATAAACTTATTAAGAACAGATTTTTACAAAGCAGTATCTATTGTTACGGAATGATCCACAAGATTATCCGGATAAATATCTAGGGTTAATATTACAAAATTGTCTGTACTACTAGCCTTATACTTGTATTACGTATTAATAATGTATTATCACGGCCAAGTTTAAATGTCCGGACAATAAGTTTACGTGCGTTTATAACACGGTCGAGTCTAAGCGTACGGACCTGGCAAGGGGAAGAGGAACCTAGAAAGGTGAAGGGGATATGGGTTGTGCCCGGACGTATAGATACGCACTATCTATTATTAATAATAACCGCATATCATACATTTTTTAGTTTGAAAACGATGAACAAGCTGTGAGTTGTAAACACAGAAAAAACTAAAGTTAAATTTTGTTGCATGTAAAATTTTCCGCTGATAAAGTTTACATGCTATTTGGCGAAAGATGATCCTAGGATGGAATAAAATCTGTCGCCTGCTACGTCCTTAGCAGCAATGGGAACATGACAAAGTATGAGTGGATTCGAGCTATAAATCAGGACACCAGATTTGAAACAACTATTCGCTTACTTCATTATTAATTTGAAAATAATACGACTTAGAAAATACAATAGTTAAAATGTGTTGCAGGTCCTAATTCTCGTGACTTTTCGAATAAAAATGGACCGATAATGAGGCGAAAGATTATCCAGGCTAGGTTAAAAATGGAAAATTATCTTCGATTCGTGTGAAGTTTAACCGGCAAGGTTATTTTTCGTTGCAGCGAATCTTTCGCCTGGAATCGATGTAAACTTTATGTTTCGTTTTTTCTGTGAAAGGAGCAAGAAAAAGCGCAGCATAGTATTTTCCAATAATTTTAAGAAGCGACGAAATAAGGTAGCAGGGTCTGCTTTAGTAAAATGGCGCCTCTAGGCTTTTACCCCCCTCCCTCACCCCCAATTCTATTGAAACACTGAAATTGTGTTTTTTTATTGAAAGAAAATGACAATAAACCATGTTCCGTAGAATTCCTAAGCTAGTTTTCCCCTGCTTTACATTGCACTTATTTAACTAAACTTAAATTTCCCAAAAACCGCCCGCCTCGACTACATAGCGCCCCTAGTCTATATAGCCTACATGAGCCTGTTGGTTAAGTCGGTCCTGTAAAGTAGGTACGGAAACTTCCTTAAGATTAGCCCTAGATACTAAACTTACTACTTATCATTATAAGCACAATAAACACAGAAAATGATTATTTTAATTAGTCATTCTTTGACAGCTTCAAAACGTATTAGTTCCTTTTCCTTGAAGCTATCTCCATCACAAATGTCTGTCAAGTCATGGCTCATAGAAACCAACCCCATTAAAGTTCTCCCTTATTTTTTATTATTTCCGCAAACACCCCTTATATTGCAGAGTCAGGTTTCCTGTGACCTTACATCTGGTAAAGTGATATAGCTTTTTGGTATTACAGCGTTTACACTGTGACGGTTGACTCTCCTAAAGTGGTTCTCAACCAAATCTCTTAATACGAGACACTTTTGCAATATTTTAGCGTGCAGCAAAATTCCTCAGGGATTCCTCTCTACACGCAGAAAAAAATACTGCTAAGGTTACAGAATTTTCAGTTAAAATAGGGACAGCATAGATTTTCTGTGGTGATTACCAAATGTTCTGCAGAGTTTACAAAATTTTCAGTTTTTTCATAAATTTACGGATATTTTCTGTAACATTTACTGAACTTGTATGTAAAATTAAAATCTTTAAAGTGTAAAATCTAATCAAAAAGTCTGCAAATCTTACAGAAAATATCTGTAAATTTATAAAATAACTGAAAATTGTGTAAACTCTGCAAAAAATTCGGTCATCATTACAGAAAATCTATTCTGTCATTATTTCAACTGAAAATCCTGTAACCTCAGCAGAATTTTGTTCTGCGTGTATTGATCAAAGCATAGGCGGCACTGTGCGATTTTTCGAACCATGGATCGAAGCAAGGGGCGACAAATTTACTACATATTGGAAAGTGCCTGAAAAATAAAGAAAATGTTGAGGATAATAAAATGACAAAGCTGCAATTTACAAACATACGGGATAATGGGACTCGTAAAGTCACACTGTATACGAACATTTTATTCGGCAATACTCGTGAACAATTAAATGAAAAATCTAACCCCTAGTTTGATCTTAAATAAATATCGCGAGTCTTTAATCAGACGATAAAGAATTTAAAACAAATTTCAATCGCATTTCCTTGAATTCTAAATTTTAATCAGAAAAATATTCCCATAGCAGGCTTTTGTGACTCCAGGCCAAAAGAGGCAGAAGGTGCTTCAGAGAGTAAAATACATTTCCAATAATTATTATTTTCCATTATCATAATTCAAAGTTTCATGTAAATCTGCGAAGAATTCAAACCTTCTTTTCTTCGTCGATGATTATTACGCAGGACTCACTCGAGGATTATTCTCAGAGTATTTCTCATGTAGCAAATTATCTATTATTTTCAATTATTTAAAAAAATATATTATTTTAATGAAGAGGTTACATAATGAAATAGCTTTTATTATTATAAATAATGAGAATCAGTGAAATACTAACGAAAGCTTCAATAGGGTCCCACAATGGTCAAATTATCGCGTATCTTTCTCTCGCTCTCTCTTTCCTCTTGGAGTGTCGACGACCGTTCGCATACCACCCCCTCGTAAAGCTCCGTCGCGTGCAATTCCCGTCATAACAACGACTTCAATTTTCGTCAAAAGTCTTTCACCGGTATGGTTCTTTGCGCCCCTTTCCGCCACGGATTTCACGAAGGTTCTTTCGATTTCCCGCTTTATAAACTTGATTGCTGCTCCGCACCAATGGAAATGTAAGGACCCGTGCACGCCCTGCGATATTTTCCAAATTATAAATTTTTACGATGGTGTATTCTCCACCGTCTTCTCTGGTGTGCCACGCCACTCAGCCACCCTATCGAAACACCAGTCAGATTGGATTTGTCCGATTTCATGTGCCGCATCGAAATGACTGGACAATACTCTTCGTTTTGGTTCGATACTTCTTAAATTTATTTTGATGTATACGAGACCAATATAATTCGTATGACCAATATAATACCGCAGGTGTGATTATATTGTTCATCTATAAGAAACCTTTCGTATTAATTAATGTTTAATTGTAATAATTTCTAGATTCGTTTCTATCTCTATTGTGACAGGAGTACTTTAAATTGTTTCAACTTTAAACAATTAAAAAAATATATGTACAACCCTTTGAAACTCCAACTTCTTTCCAAAAAATTATAAATTATCAAACAAAATTTCTAAAACATAAGAGAATCACTGGAAAATAGAGAATAATTACCCTGGTTAATGGTAATTATAATTGTACATTTATTAATAAACTTTCAATAATAAAGAAAACAATATTATACACTAATGTGAAAATCATGAATAAAAAGGGTTAAAGCCAAGATGCGATAACTCTTTTTTTATGAATGATCGATTCCATAAATTGACCTACTATTTGGCAGCACAGACAATCACTCCATTTGCTTTTCCAGCAAAAATCCAAGCGGGCCGAAATGGAGGAAGATACCATACGTTACTCCACCCCGCGGCGGCCTTTACCCGCCACTATAAAACGGCGCACCCCTTCGCGATGCGGCCGTACGGAAAGAATATTTTCTAATAAGCAGAATGTAAAGTTAGGGTGCGTTGCACAAAAGAAATCTTTCCACGCGGAGTCTTGGAGGGAGATCGAAAAAGAAAAAGGAAAGGGGGTGGGAGCTGGATTCGGAGCTCGGTCTGACTTATCTTAGTAATATTGGATTAAAACTTATGCCTCTCGGTTGCAATATGTTATTTTTATTGCTTGTGGCTTTGCATAATATTCGCTGGGGGGTGCTCCTCGTCGGGAGCTAATTTTAATTTTTATGCCGCAACTGAGAAGGGGGGAGACTTACGATTTCAACGTGGCTTATTTATTTATGCCGTGATTCCAGCATTACGATTAGTCTAGTCCCGATTCTAGGCACGTGCAAGATTTTCGAATGAATGCCATGCATAAAGCCAAGGGGATGAGTAAAAAATAAAAATTAGTTTTGTTACGTTTTCCCTTTTTACTTCATTTTTTCGCTCACCAAATAAGTTCACTCATTGTCACGCAACTTCTTCCCATTTCAAAAATTTAATACTTAAATATTTTCCTAATTAAGAAGTCTTTACAATTGAAAATTACCTTTCTAGACTTGGAAAAATATAATTTAAAAAAATTTAAGTTATTTGGAAAACCACAAATATCAAGACAAAAGCATTAAAATGTTGAGGTTAGGAGTTTATGTATGTGAGTAATGACTTATTATTAAATCGAACACTCGATTTTTCAGGGATGAAACATTTTTTTAATGCCATCCACCTGGAGGTCCAGAAAGAAATACATTTCCCCCGCAGTTTTAATATCAAGCACCCTTGTAGGTGCAAAATATCTCTATTATCGGACACGAAGCCCTCCAATTCCGAGCGCCTCCACCGTTCAAGCACGCAATGTCTGTCCAGCGGTTTTTAAAAAGCGACATTGAGAGTGAAAAAAAGGATCCATGGATAGTAGAAAATAATTGAAAAACCTGACGCAGTCGGCATGATCCCACGGGTGAAAAAAACTCCGGAACTCGACGATCGCCTTCTTATGGCGAGTTTTCACGACATCAAAAGCGAAATTATGTATTGTCTCACACTGACAGTGTCTTACTTGCTCCTGTGTTTGGTTCCCACTACATTATTTTTATTTATTTGATCTCCTCCTGCAAACAACCTCGGCTACCGCATTGGAGGCGCGAACAACCGATAACGCACGCTCTTTCCCACGAATATGTAGAAGCGGTAGAGACATTCCGCTTGCCTAATCCCGACCAATCTCGAGGACGTAGTCGAGTCTTAGGACGCATAATCCTGCCAATTTGGGCTGTGAGCAGGGCGCAGGATTATCTTACAGGAGTTCCTGATATCGCCAGTCGATTTTGCTTTCTAGTTGAGAATTCTCTTATGGAGAACTAAATTTTCATTTTTCAGGATTTTTCAAAGAATCGGGATTTTTATATTATAAATACTGTAAAAACTTACAAGGAGAGGACGCGAGATGGACATCGCCGATTCGACTGGGGCTTTACAAGACGAAAGTACATCAAAATCTATTAGGGGCGTATTTTTTCTTTCGATCTAATGGGCCTTAGTTTCCGAGTTATCGTGGTTTGAGTATTTGCGCTCGAGCGCTCGACTCGCCACTGCAGAGCGGGGACCCCGGACTGGGTACTTATATTCACAGTCCGACACTAATTTTGTGATGAACGAAAGTCCACAGGGTTTCTATATCATTTCTATAAGGTTTTTCACGTAAACTGCGAGTCTTAAAACGAAAATAATGCAT
Source organism: Andricus kollari (assembly GCA_932074435.1). Taxonomy (NCBI): domain Eukaryota; kingdom Metazoa; phylum Arthropoda; class Insecta; order Hymenoptera; family Cynipidae; genus Andricus; species Andricus kollari. The sequence continues at coordinate 1,574 of CAKNWW010294742.1, read as the reverse complement.
CACGTCAAATTTTTGAAGAAAAAAAACAGGGTCGATAAGTAAAAACAAAAACAAAAAATCGTTTTTGTCGCTTCTTGGAAAAGTTGTTGTGAATCATGCAAACAGTTTTGATGATGGGAGTGTTCTGCATATCATTAACAATAACAAATTATATTTTCGGTAAAACTGTGCAAGATGCGGATAAATGTTGAAAAGTAAGATTGGTCATCTCAAAAATATCTACACATTTTTATAGAACCATTTTTCTATCAGACATATAGTCTTTTTTAGTCGTGAAAAATGTAAATAAAAATAATACAATTCAATTTCTCGGTCACACTATTCAAGATACGAAGAAACGTTCAAAAATAAAATTATTCTCCTGGAAAAGATCTACGAGTTTTCTGCATATCATTTTTTAATAGAATTTTGTAATAGAATTAAATTTATATTATTCGTTTTCTTCTTTCCCAGAGCACCTAGGTGTATATTAATCAACTAAATCAATGTGAGTGAACTGAAATAAGGTAATAATTCTAAAGAAGTTACATGATTTACTTAAAAAACATTTATCAACTTTACGTAAAAATTTATGTAAAAAAGCAATTTTAAATAAAGTAGCTGAAAATATTTCTGTAGCTTCTTTTGGGACATTTTCTTGTTATAAAAAATTGTACCCACTGCTCGGCACATTCGCATAATTTTTCAATTTTAATGTTATTTTTTATGATTAAAAAGAATATGCGTCCTATTGAAAAATGGTTTAAAGAAAAGTCGTGGATCTTTTTAAGGTAAATAATTTTATTTTGAAACTTTTTGTCGTATCTTATGCATAGTTTGATTTATTATCTAATGCCTTTTAATAAAATTATTTTTTATGATGTTAAATATTTACAAATAATATTCGATAAGAGTGAAAAACCAAGTTTAAATATGGTTTTTCAAAGAAAAAAAATATAGTATATAATATAATATAAATTCGTAGATATATTTTATATTTTATATATGCATAGTTTGAACGGAAAATATAATGCTTGTGACTTGATTTGCATGATTCACTTGAAAAATAGTCACTATCCGCTAGACTACAGCGTTTACCAACTTTTCCAAGAAGGGACTTGCCAAGATTCGCAATCTACGTAAAAAACCCGATAGAAATGATATAGAAACCTTGTGGACTTTCGTTCATCACAAAATTAGTGTCGGACTGTGAGTATAAGCGCCAAGTCCGGGGTCCCATCTCTGCAGTGGCTAGTCGAGCGCTCGAACGCAAATACTCAAACCTCGATATCTCGGAAACTAAGGCCCATTAGATCGAAAGAAAAAATACGCCCCTAATGGATTTTGATATACTTTCATCCTGTAAGGCCCCAGTCGAATCGGCGATGTCCATCTCGCGTCCTCTCCTTCACAGAATAAACAAACACTTAATTTAAGTCAAAAATTTGAATTATTTTAAGGTGTAACAAAAAGAAGCATATGAAACCTGAAATAAGGAATTTGTTTTAATCATTGAAGTAAGCAAACAAAAAGGGTAGTAAAGAACTGAAATTAAGACGATATTTATACTGAAAAGGTAGTGTAAGGTTGAGATG
>CAKNWW010294729.1:0-19406 GCA_932074435.1 Andricus kollari | reverse complement strand
AAATGTTTGACATTTAAAGTGTCAATAAATTTTGCCACTAAGCGATTTTTTCAAAAATACTGAAAATACTGGAAAATACCACGGCCCTGGTCGTTCGCAGATAGACGCGTTTCGGGTCGCTCCGTACATTTCGGTTAATTGTGTTGGTTTTATGTAAGTGTATGTCATTATAACTTGTTTATGGATGGTAATTAGTGTCGTGATTTCTGTTTTGATACAATTCGGAGTGGGTTTCAGTCAGAAAATAGTAAATTTTGTGTGTCAAACTTGCGTTTGGTTGTTGAGGACATTTGAAATCAAAGATGGTGGCCTGTTTGGTGTGTAACGAATTGATCACGAGAGGGGTCGCTGACTCACTTTCTTGTGGAAAGTGTTGGACTTTGGCGCACCTGAATTGCCTAAACTTGCCGAGTAAAGATCTCTTCAGAATTAAAAAAAAGGTGAAGGTTTGGTATTGTTCAAGCTGCTCAGTAACCACCGTATCGGAAAAGTTTCCGAATAATCGTCCTGTCCGAAAACCATCTAACACTTCCTCAACAGCGGATGATATTGGAAGTACCTCAGGAGCGGCATCAGTGGTTCTATTGCCGGGACTCGAGGCAGCTATTGTCGGTGCGGTGACGAAATGTCATGATACGGATCTGTCGCAGATTAAAGCTCTGTTTGAAGCATTCAGGTATGATCAGACCACCTTTAATAAATCTCTTGACACTTCTATTAAGGGAATGAAGGAGGATATTATCAACAACGCCAAACGCATTTCTATATTAGAGGAAAAAACTGCATCAAATGTGTCTGACGTCAACAAAATGCTTGCATCGTCAAAGAATTTGCAGAATAGACATTCTATGCTGGAATCTCAAGTGGAAGCCTTAAACCTAAAATGTAATAATCTAGAGCAAGCTGCTCTCTGTAAGAATTTAGAGTTCCATGGTTTTCCAGTGAAGGAGGGGGAGGACCTTTCAGCCACCATCTGTCAAATCGCTTCTACCTTGGAGGTACCCCTCACTAAGGAGGATTTGACAAATGTATACAGGCTCAGATCTGCTAATTACACTGCTTCTCGCCCTTCGCTTCCACCTATTGTAATAGCCACTTTTAACTCACAGGCAACTTGTAAGAACTTACTTGAACTGGGTAAAAGAAAGCGTGGTCTTTCGACTAAACTTATTGGTTGGAGCGAGGATCGAGCATTACACATCAGAGAGTCACTTACTAAGTCAAACCGGCAGATCTACAGCGCTGCGTTGGAACTGAGAAGAAACGACAAAATAAAAATCTGTGGATTTCTGGGGGCAAGATTTTTTGCCGTAAATCTGCTGGTGCGCCAAGAATTTTTCTTGCCCAGGTTCGGAATTTGGATGCTCTACGATAATTTCGACGTAAGAAGACAATATTCCCTATTGACATCGTGGGAAATTTATGGTTATTTATTTTATCACTTTGCATATTCTATATTTTTTTGATGCTCTCATTAGAAAATTGGCAATTATTATAGACTTCATCTTTTTTATTTCGAAAGGGCTCCACTTTCGAGCGTTAGATTACTTATCTTTTCTCTTGATTCTCCTGTTATGTTTACTTAGTATATTTATTCACTTTGCCGACAAGATCACGACGTTATGGTCAGAAAAAATGTTAACTTCTGATCTGTTATTCTTGATTAGGTATATTCCTTGTTTAGGTATAATTACACTTATACTTTTTATGCCGCTAATTTTATTTTTAGTTTATTATGGATTCTTTAAATATTTGCCATGATAATGCCCAGTCTCTCTTGGCTCTCATTCATGAATTCCGACATATTTTCAGCTCTTATTCATACCATATTATAGCAGTCTCAGAGACATGGCTAACCTCGAATCACCCATCAAGAGTAGTTGCACTTGACAATTAAATTCTCTTTCGTACAGACAGAGAGGAGCTGAGAGGGGGTGATGTTTGTCTGTATGTGCATGATAGTCTAAGGGGTTCTTATTGGGAGTCAGCTCGGCCGTTAATTATTCTACTGCTGAATTTCTTTTTGTTGAGGTCACGGGAGCGAGGGACTCTGTTCTGATGGGGGTCATTTATAAACCTCCAAATGATTATTTTGGGACAGAACTTGAATCAGTAATTTTTACCCATTTACCTACCTTCAATAATATTACTCTTACAGGTGATTTTAATACTAATTTGAATGCGATTTGCAATCATACTAAATATTTAACAACTATGATACATGCTGCTGGGTTATCTATTGTTTCACATAATTCCACCCATCACACTAATCGTTCCAATTCCCGAATAGATTTAATGATAGTAGATGATCTTGACAAGCTGAATTCTTATAGCCAGCATCCTATTCCATTTCTATCTAATCACGATCTTATCAATATTAAATACAAATATATCTATACCCAATCCACAAACCGTATTCAAATACACTTGAGAAATCTTGCATATGTATCTTTTATGCTCTTACTTAATTTCTTCGCTCGATCAGTTTGCGCCTTTGCATGTTCCACACAAACATAAAAATTCAGCTCCTTGGATCATAGTTGAAATCAAAAACCTTATGAAGGAACGCACAGTTTCGTCAGCTAAGGCGTACCTATCGCACAGTAAATGACGTCCGTCTTTGTTGATCAGGCAAAGTGAGCCTCACCCACTCTGCCATTCGGCAGCCTCTCTAGAAGGCCGCATGTAAGGGGATACGGCCATAATAGGGTGGACGGAGCGCTCCCTCTGAGGTCATCAGTTAGATGTACAGATTCGAAGCACTGTCCTTGTGTTATGTAAGTGTATGTGCGTGTGTTCATTACTCGAAATTGGCCAGCGACAGCCGAGCAAGAGTCCGCTGTAGGTGCCTCAAGCACAGGAGTCCCTCGTAGGAGCCTCGAGTGCAAGAGTCCCCCGTACGAGCCTCAAGCGCAAAGAGACCGCTGCCTCATTTTAGAGTCTTCTCAAAATAGGCTTCGACCCCCAAGGTTAGGCCCTCGAAAGAGCCCATTTATCCTTGGTAAGGCACCAGCTTTTTCTGAGGGGACCTACAGTTTAAGGTGGGTTCCGAAACACCGAAGCCCCGGTAGAAGTACATAGAAAAATTTCCATTGGTACCCGGCTCAGGGATCGACCCCCAGACCTCCTGCATGGAAGTCTGACGCGCTATCGTCTGAGCCACCGAGGCTTCATACAGCTAAGGAACTTAGTTCAAACAAAAATCAGGAATTCGTATAATCAATATAATTACAATGCTATAAAGAACAAGAATAAAAATAAAAATATCTGGCACTTACTTAGACGTTTATATCTAATAGGGTCGTTGCATGAATTTTAGGTAATATATTTTTGAAATACTGCATAACATTCTGAACATTTGAGTCCATTTAAAATTTTTTTTAATTACTTCATTGTCAAGAAAAAAAATGTTTAAGAAAAGTATCGAAATCCCTATTCAAAAACTTTGATCTTGAAACGCCACTTCCTAAAAACCGCGTAACCAATCAGAATAATGATCAATTGACTAACGAAGTATCTAGCAGACAGCTGGCGAACATTCAATTTACAATTTCTAACAGAGATATTTGTTTACTTGAAATTTTCGAAAAGCAGCAGCCAGTCGTAACCAAAAATCACTAAAAAAAATACAACTTTGCTTAAAATAAAAAACCTAGAAAAATATAGTAATGAATAATATCATTCAAGTGCGTGAGAATGAGATGTTTCTAAAGATAACCTCAAATTATTGTCAATCATATATTCAAAAAATTATAATTTTTAAACATTAAAAAAAAATGTTAACTTGATTGAAAAAAACTTTCCTTCCGTAGTTACATTATTTTTTTGGTTTTCTTTTAATTTTACTAGGAAAAAAAAATATTTGAAAATATGCAACAACCCCATTCCACCTAAGAATGAAGCCTCAGCTCATACTTTCCCATGTAATGATTTTTCTAAAAGCATTCACAGATCTACCATCCTTTAACTCCTCAAACTCTGGTATACCCCTTACAGCAGTTCTGGCAAGATCGAATTTTCGAGATACTGATTTCTTTTTTTTAGACATAACACCGGAAGTTCTCTTCGAGAAACTGTTCGAAATAAAAAACTAACGCTTTAGGAGTCGGTGGTATATCTACCATATAAAGATGTTTCGACTAGCGCTTTCTGTAATTTTCCCCATACTCCTTCACATCTATAACTTTTCCCTTCAGGTGGGATTTTTCCCTGATCTATGGAAAAAAGCGCTGATTTGCCCTATACCTAAGGTTTCTAGTCCCTCTTCTCCTAATGATTTCCGGCCTATTTCGATACCTTGTGCTATGTCTAAGCCGCTAGAACGTATTGTGCATTCGCAACTTACGAGTTTCCTAGATGGCAATAGACTACTTGATCCGCTACAATCGGGTTTTCGGGCTAAGCACAGTACATTAACAGCCTCCCTGAAAGTTACTCCAAACATTAAAATCGCTTTCGAAAAGAAGGAAGTAACAATAGCTGTTTCATTTGATTTTTCTAAAGCTTTCGATACTGTTGATCACAAGCTTCTTTTAAATAAACTTCGTAACTTTAATCTATCCAGTACTGCAATTGCGTGGTTCGAATCCTATTAAGAAAACCGTACTCTACAAATGATTAATGATAAGGGTGAACGGTCCTATTGGGTGGGAGGCGAGAGTGGAGTCCCCCAGGGCTCCACCCTTGCCCCCTCCTTTTCGGTCTATACACCTCTGCCCTTGGTAGTGATCTTGAGCATTGTAAGTACCATAAATACGCGGACGATTTTAAACTATATGTTTCTGGTCCTATCTCTCCTATTAATAGTTTGATTGCGAGTGTTCAGAAGGATATTTATATATTGAATCAGTGGGCACTAAACAATAGGTTAACGCTGAACTCTTCAAAAACTAAAGCAATTATTATTGGACAGTCCTCTTTCCTGTCCACTGCTACCATCCCTCAGCTTATGGTTCATCGCCTTGACATTGCCTTCGTTGATTCGGTGAGGGATTTAGGGTACATTCTCAACCGTACCCTATCTTGGAAAGAGCAAATTCTTGAAATCTCGAGGAATACCTTTAGAGTAGTCCAACAGCTTAAAAGGAACAAGGAATCCTTGCCAAGTTCAACTCGGATCCTACTCGTTAAGAGTCTTTCCCTCCCGTTTTTTGATTATGGGTGTGTTATGTACGATGATATTACAGATGCATTGAATTCCAAACTCGAGCGAGCACTTAATGCCTACATACGATTTATCTATGATGTACCGATGTATGAACACCTTACTTTATATCGGCGACGGGTGGGATTTCTTAATGTGGCCAAGAGAAGACAATTTTTTGTGGGCAATCTAATTTACAATTTCCTTTATAACTAAACCCCTCAATATCTTTTGGATCTTTTTGAAAGTAGAACTGTGACTTTACTTGCTCAGTCTAGGCTTCGTGTAAGAAAAACGGTCCTTGCGGTTCCACGTCACAAATCTTGTAATTTGCAAAGATCCTTAATGGTGAGGGGAGCGCGTCTTTGGAATAAGATACCTGAATCAATTAGAAATGCATCTTCGCCTTATCACTTTAAAAAGCTATTCTCTAACTTTTTATTTAGCACTGATAATTCTGCTCTCGAAATTTCGTACTGGTGCATTGTGTATTGTTAATTTATCTCATTTTTAGTGTCGTTTTACGCCGTATTATTATATGCCTTAACATTATAACAATTAAATCTTTGCAATTCGATCCATAGTTTATATCAGTTATTTAACAATTAAGTCTTAAGTTCTCTGATGATATACGTTTTGCCAACCACTAGCTTATAATAGCATATATGACTCATATTCATTATATGATATATCCTTTTTATCTTTATCCATCTATAATTATTTTTGTTTTACTAACGACGTAATTGCCGTTTGACCAGAGTTGCCACATTTTTGTTGTAAAACATGTAAAATTTGTTCCTTAGAGGGCTGTTTAGCCCTAGGGACTTAATAAATAAATTCTAAATTCTAAATAAACAATCTCTGCAAAGTGTCCGTATAACTGACGTCGCATTAATAACAAAAGCGCCCATTCCTGCAAGTTCTTTTTCCACTTTTAAAAATTAAATAAAAAATATTCATACCTAATATTGATTTATTTCCTGTAAAAACAAACTCAGTTTAACGTCCTCTACAGGATGCAATAATTACTTTCCTTATCCATGACACATGCGAATTCTCTATTTGTTTATATAAAATCGAAGTCTATTTTTGCGTAATATTCAACATTTCTTTAAATTTCGTCACTTATGTGCACTTATTACTATACTTTTAAATCAGTTATAAAATACATTCATGTACACATGGCTTGAAACCAAATGTAACATCGATTATTATGTTTCTGATGTAAAAGCACGTGACGCCGCCCACTTTTTTTATTGAAAATAGGTTGAAAACGACTAAGGGTGAAGGTGGGATCAGAACTGCCAGAAACTTGGTAGAAGTACATAGAAAAAGTTTAATTGGTTACAGCTCAGTGATTGAGCCATGGGGATTCTGCGCCACTTTTAAAATCCGATAAGAAATGTAACATAAAGGCGTTAAATCTGCAACAAAAACAATTTAAATACAAAAAAGTGAAAGCATATTTACCTGAACATCAAAGTAACCCAGCTTCGGATAATCATAGGCATGTAGCATGCGTAATCTTTTTTGCAACATTTTAAAAGCACCTTTCTCAATTCTAGTACAATCAGAGAAGTTCGACATCTTCAACGAACGCAGCATTTCCAAACCCTCAAAGCTGCTCCCATTGATAAATTTGATTGGATTGTTCGAAATATCCAGACTCTTCAAAGCCGGTAAAATTTTAAAAGTATTAATCACATTAGTAAAGTCACTAAGCCGATTTTGTGAAATGTCCAGGCTTTCGAGCATTGTCGTACGTTCTAAAGCAATAGGCTTAATGTCCAGGATACTGTTTCCTGAAAGATTTAGGTGCTTGAGGAACGGCGTTTCTAACCGAGGTATATTTTTTATGCCAGTACGTGCAAGGTTCAGAGATCGCAGGATCTTCGCGTCGCCTAGAATTCCACGAACGGCGTTTTCACTCAATGAATTATCTGATAGGTCCAAGTCTTTTACATTGCCGATTATGTCTTGAGAAAATACCTCTGCTAGTCTATTTCTCGCTATATCGAGTCCAAATAGTGAATGTGATTGTCTTTGTAGAGATCGAGTTGGAATCTCTGTGAATCTGTTTCCAGAGAGATCGATTCTTTCCATTGCTTTTATTCGTGAGGGATCAAATATTGTTTCAGGTAAAAAGGATAGTTTATTGTTTTGAAGGTCTAGATGTTCTAGGCGAAGTATACTGTCCATGGTTCGCTCGCTGAGTGATTCTAAGTCGTTGTGAGAGAGGTCTATTATTTGAAGTTGCGTGGAATTGTGGAAAGCAAGCTCATCTACGAACTCGATTCGATTCTTCGATAAATCCAAAACTCGGAGGTGAGACACCTAGGAAAATAAAATAAAAGTTTTCAATGGATAATTTTTGAAAAAAACCATAGAAATTTGAAATTTCTAACTTGATGAACTTGATGTTTAGCAACATAGTACCACTCTAGGTTAATATTGATAAATTTCAGTGAAATAATATTATCATTGGTAATTTGAAGAAACATTATATTATGATAAATTCGCGGGAATTTATATAATAAAACTTTAACATGCTATTTGCAAAATGTATTGTATTTATGTAAAAATATTAAATATCCTAATTTTCTCACCTGAGAAAATCCGAATTCTCCGACAACACGAAGCATATTTCTCGATAGATCCAATTTCTCCAAATACTGAAGAGTCTTAACAAACTCGCTCGGGAATTGAGTAAATCTGTTTCCAGCTAGATTTATTTCTTTAAGTCTGGGATGAATAACGAAAGATGTAGGCGACAACTGAGCAATATAATTATCCGACAAGTCTAAAATCTGTAGACCTGTTCCAGTGTTGAAAATTTCTCCAACAAAAGTGGTCAATCTATTCCCCTTTAGATTGAGCTTGAACAAGTTGATAATTCCAACAAAAGCACTTTTATCAATACGCTGGATATGGTTGTCAGATAGATCAATAGAAGAGAGATTGTACAAATGCTGAAACGTGCTTTCGTTGATATTCTCAAGTCCATTTCCAGCGAGAGAAATTTTTTCAAGACTGTCCAGATTTAAAAGCAACACTGCGGGTAGAAGCTTAAGACCAGTGCAGGATACATCAAGTTTTTTCGAAGACGCTGGAAAAATAGATGGAAACCCATCATAGAGTAGATTACTTCTCAAATTTAGAGTCACTAGATTCATCAGATGCTTAAAAGTTTCAGGAGATACACGTTTTAGTTGATTTCCAGAAAGATTTAGGTACATGAGATTCTTCAGAGTGAGATCGCCAATGGTAGTCAAATGATTGTTGGAGAGATCTAGACTCAAAAGGGTGTCTTCCAACCCAGCAAATGTGTGTTGGCTCACTGATGAAATCATGTTTCCTGAAAGCTCGATGCTGACTAGCCGCTCGAAATTGAGGAAAAGTCTGGCTGGAATTTCGCGCACTAAGTTCCGACTCAAGCCCAAGACAAGCAATTTCGGTGCTATAAAGCGTATCAATTCTGTTGATAGGGCAGCCACTCTGTTGAACTCGATCTGCAAGTGCGTAAGGGAAGGAAGTCGAGTTAGAGCTGATGCTGGAATCAACAGGATGTTGTTGTCCTTCAATGAAAGCCATTCCAAATTCGTAAGACCTTCAAGAGCGGATTCCTCAATCTAAAAAAAGGGGGGGGGATATTAGTGCCAGTAATACTTTGTTCTGGATGTTATACCATACGTTACGTGATACGATTTAGCCTGACTGTGCACCCGCTAGATAATCTTTTTACAATAATACCTTTACAAAAGAAAAATTACAGTTTTTTTATAATCTACATTTGAGATCGTCAATTTTGATCTAGAAATTATTTATGTGGCATAAAAGCGTAGTAAGATTAACATATATTTTTTTATATTTCAGTTTCTGAAAAAAAAAATTGATTAAAAATCAGTTGGTGTAGCGGGCGGCAAGCGCCCTCACCTAACGGTTACGTACACAGTGGGCACAAAATTTGGCGACGTCTTTACGACATCGTTACATCTTTACGACAACTTCATGGCATCCTATGTGCATGTGGTTACGGTCTCCTTAAGATATGGATTTAGGATGTCGCAAAGTTGTCGTAAATATATCGCAACGATGTAATAAAGACGTCGTAAAATTTGGTGCCCACTGGGTAGGAACGGGTACGGTTAATATTTTTCCGATTTTTTAGAAATTTCTAATCCCATATGTTGGTTTTGAGATAGGTTTGTCAATACTATTTTTCATGTTAAACCTAAGAGTTTTAAAACCATTTTTTTCGGCTTTTCGAAAAATTGCCGATCCCGTATGCTGGTTTTGAGGAAAATTTTCCGAATTAAGGATGCCGCAATGTGACTTGCCGCCAATATGACATGCCGTGAGTTGGCATGACTCAACACTCTACGTGGACCGAGCAGCTTGGGACAGTGCACCGCTGGCAAAAAAGATTGCACGATACTGCCAGGCATGGCGGCAACTTATTTGTACTGGTTGTTACATTTCTTTGTGAAAATTGTGTTTTCTGTCTGAAAAGCGTGAATTTTTGATAATAAATTAAACGTACTTATTTCAAGGAACCTGCAGAGTGCTCTTTTTTGCTGAAATATACATTATTATTCGAGAAATATTCAAATCTAAGTGTTGTGTCTGGTGAACATAATTTTTACTCCCTTTTTGCCTTCAACACTTTTGGGCTTTTTAGTGCTTAATTTTAACACAACTCAGACTAGTAACAGTACTCGGCCATTGTGACGAGTGGATTCTCTGATAAATTGTATTTGATTATTTTGATTGAAAGGCTTCAGGTGTGGGTTTGAAAAAAGTATAGAATATTATAGAATTCGATAGACTTTCTATCCAGAGAAAACATGAAATTGAGTCCAATTACAGCTAGTTTTATAGAAATCCTATCTAATTCAATCAAACGAAGTTCACGAATCAGTCATTTGATAGCACATTTGATAGACCTTTCTATCAATATTCATTTACAAATTCTATCATTTTCCATCAACACATTTTCATTAAAATTACATAAAACTTTATCGGTGCAAGACTTCTATCAAATTCTATGTTCTAGGATCTGGGATATTTCTATAAAATTACAGTCAACTTTCTTTTATTCTACAGTTCGCTTATTCTAGGCCCCCTATACCAGCTTATTCTAATTTGCGTAGTTTCGTAATCTCCCACCACGGTCCCTGTACGGACTGTACGGCAACGCCCGCATCAGTGGGTGACCAATTAAAAAAAAGAGGCCCGAAGAGCCAGAAGCCTTGAATTGAGTATTATTTCATGACGTCATGTGAATACATCTCACGACGTTTTCGATAAAATATTATAAACGTAAAAGTCAGAAATGTACAAATAGAAATATTTCTCAAGTGTAGAATCTATTTTCTCAGTTATGCGCCATTCCTTTGTCGATTGACGACCTTTCAGTTTCACGAAATAAAATATCCTAAATGTCAGGTGAGTCGTACTCTAACCTCAAATTTCGGACAGTTGCATGTATTTCGTGAAACTGAAAGGTCTTCAACCGATAAAAGGACGAAGAAAGAGAATTGCGCAAATGCATTCTACACGTGAAAAGATTGCCATGCAGACCTTTATAACTTACATTCACGTTTCGGAGATTTTCTCCAAAAAGTCGTATGAAGTTGGACTACCATGTACGAACCTTCCTGACGGCTGGCATTTCCAACTTTCGACGTCATGCCACAAAACTCACTATTCCGCGAAACATTTGCGTCGTTTTTTGATTCTATATTTTGCTTGATTTTTAGTTTGCAAATTGTCGTACGGCAACAAAAACACTAACGCTAACAAAGACTATAACGGACCGCGACTTTTTCAATTGCGAAATAAGCCGGATATCCACCCGCCTGAACCGTTTCCATAATATTACGCAATATATGTACTCGACAGAGCACGCACGCACTCGGCCCTTCCCAGGCGAGAGTCGCAACCGTCTCTCGCCCTACGCGCTGAGAAACTGTCAGAAACTGTGTGGGCTAGCAGTTATAGGAATGTTGATTGTATTTATTTGTATTATTATTGATTTCAAATCTCCCGCGCTTTTCAGTTGAAAAAGTTGCATACGGGCGACCCATCGATATAAAAACTGGGCAGCCAATGAGCGTCGTTGATAAAAATAGACTGCCGAATCGCGGTAGAGGTGGGGGCCCCTCCAGTCTTAGAATAACCGAACGCAAACGTTTCAAGGCCAGTAAAATAAAAGAAAGTTCACTGTATATCTGTTGAGAAATCCTACTCTCTAAATTTGAATTAGTGGAAATTTTACTAATTTATGTAGTATACTTAATTTTAATTGATAAATCAGTTATTTTCAGAAGTTTACTAATTTTAACAGTAAAAATACGGTAACTGAAGTAATCAGTTATACCGTAACTGCAGTGAATCAATTATAGACTTAGAATAAGTTGATAGAGGAACAATTGTTGAATTAAGCTTTCGTTTATACTCCAACATTATTTATAATAATAAAGTGTATTTTAAAATTTTGGTTTTCATAAATGAATAAGAAATTATTACATGTGTGAACAAATTATAAACTTTAAACGATTTCACATTTAAAAATGGTGCGCAAATATATTTGGTACATAACCTCTTAAAATGAACTGATTTCTTCAATACAACTATAACTGATCAATTAGTAATTTTCGTTTTACTAATCCAATCAATACAATTCTGCTAATTGTTAGTGACTCAATTCTAGCTACAGCAATTAGTAGAATTTAACTGATAATCAGTTATATTTTACTAATTCAAATTTAGAGAGTATATTTTTCTATGAACAGCTTCTTATTGAAACTCTATGAAATCTTATCCATACAGAACTTATGTCAAATCTTATTTCATAAAATTTCGGGAATTTCTATCAAATTCTATCCAAACAGAGAAATCTTATATTTTTATATCAATAGTTTCTCATTAAAATTCTAGCACATATTATTGACACAGGACTTGAATCATTTCCTATGTTCTAGAATCTTGGAAGTATTTATCCAGCTCTATCTATCGAGATATCTTACACTTTTCTATCAACAGCTTTTTATTGAAACTGTATTAAATCTTATCCAGGTAACTTCTTTTGTTCTTTAATATAAAGCATTTCCATAAATTCTCTCTTTCTCTCATTACTTTCACTATGTAATTCTTATAACAACGTCCCAAATGAACATCACTTTTGTGTTCCTGGATCCTAGTATTAATCTCGCGTCAGTCATCTTCCAGATCTTGCAAGTGATCTTGTAAGCAACACCACCTTTTTGAAATTTATTTAAAGGATCTTTACAAATGTTATTATTGAATCCATTTTAAATGGTATACTGAAAATAGTATGAATCTTAATGTTTTTCAACCTAAATTCAATAGTTCTCGAAATTTGATCAAAAAACGGAAGAACAAAAGTATTAAAAGAATTATATTCTCTCAATTCCTTCTGATCATCTGTTGATAAAATGTTGTTTTGTTTCTTTTTGATTTTTTGAATTCTAATTGTAGTATGTTGCTCAATTACCTTTTGTGGGTAAAGATTCAGAAAAAGATATTCCTAACAATATTCAAATTCTTTTTGTGAAAGTAAACATGGGACAAACCTAGAGCTCTGTCAGCTAAGTTTTTTATCACTGCAATTTTGTTTTGAAAACGATGAGCCGAAAATAAATGTAAAATTCTACCTGAATATGTACTTTTCCTATAACAATTGGAAATAATATTATCATCTTGGCCTTTAATTACTTCCATGTCCAAAAAACTGATTTTATTATTTTTCTCTATTTCATGGCTAAATTGAAGTTTTGGATGAAAAATGTTAAAAGCATCGATAAATGCCTGCAACTTTGCTAGAGGAATACATAATAAGGTGTCATCAACGTACCAAAAGTAAAAGGGCAAAACAAAATTTAGTTTCTTGAAAGCAAAGACTTCTAGATCTTACATTACTATTTCTGCTAAAATCGGAGAAATTACTAGACCGATGAGAGCACCAAAGTTTTGCCTATAAAAAGATCAATTGAATTTAAAATTAGTTGAGTTCCTAATAAAAGCTATTCCTTTGATAGAAGCTTTTTGACTTAATCGAGTACGTGATTTTATATTCTCCCATCTATTTAAAATTGCCTGATTAAATAATTCAAGGAGTATACTCGGAAACATTGCAACAACATCCAACGAAATCATAACATGCTCATCAGGAACAGTTTTTTTAATTATTTGTTTTAACGGATTTTCATTCAATAAACCATAATTATCACGAAACTTTCCTCCCTTTTATTTTTGTCCAAAGAAACACATTTTTCTGTTTCGAAATTACCATAGGAGCATTTTGTGGTGGTTGTGCAAATTGGATCGTGGGATTCTTGTTTTATTTTCAGGAATTCTATACATTAACTTGAGTATTAGACGTTAAAAAGAATTTTGAATTTGATTTTAATCTAATTTAAAATTCTTAAATTTCAATTTAGCTGACTTGGATTGGAGGTCATTTCTAGCCCCCCCCCTTTTTTTAACATTATGTTTTTTAATCAGATAAAAGTTCCATATGGTCCTGAAGCCTTGAGAAAGGTTAAACTATGGTGTGATATCAACCAAAAATTAAGAGGCAGTATCGTTCAAAAAAAGTTTTTGATTGAATGTCGAAGAAATGATTTTTTACATAAAAAAATATTTTTCTTGGATAACAAATTTCGAGATTTTTTCTTTCACAGTAATGTTTTCAATAGACAATTTGAACATACGTTACAGAATTTCAAACTCTCAATGCTAAACTTGCTGATCAAGAGTGTTTAAAATCATGTTCATTTTTTAAAAGTTAAAATTTCCAGAATTATAATGGAATTAAAAGTATATTTAGCACAACATAAAATCATTGATCTTTCAAAACATCAGAATTTTCTTAATCGAAGATTTTCAAGCAATGATAAAAAACACCCCAATGGCTGCACAATTTGGCGACGTCTTTCGACATCGTTACGACA
Source organism: Andricus kollari (assembly GCA_932074435.1). Classification (NCBI taxonomy): domain Eukaryota; kingdom Metazoa; phylum Arthropoda; class Insecta; order Hymenoptera; family Cynipidae; genus Andricus; species Andricus kollari. The sequence goes on along the minus strand of CAKNWW010294729.1, from coordinate 5,288 downwards.
TCTTTACGACAACTTTAAGACATCCTATGTTCATGTCGTTAAGGTGTCTTTACGATATCGTAAACACGTTGTACGATCTGACGAAGTCTTCACGATATCGTAAAGATACCTTAACGACGTGGACATAGAATATCGTAAAGTTGTCGTAAAGATGTCGTAACGATGTCGTAAAAACGTCGTCAAATTTGGTGACAACTGGGATAAGAACAAACTTTTTATTTTTATCAGATTGATTACGTATATTACATCACGTATATTACATGGTTTTCCGCATGTATATTACTACGTATATTACGTCCTTAGTTTTCTACAAATGTATTTTACATTTGATCAAATGACAATGTGGGCGGGATTTTTGAACTCGTTATTCTAAAAATACCCAATTTCCTTACAGAAACAACTAATATTGAGCTATTAAAAAATTAGTCATCATTATTTATCACTTGCCTAAACAAATTATTTAAAAATAATAATATAAGTAATCGTTCGCGCGCTTGTCAACTATTTTTATATATTTTTCGAATTGCCACATCGCGTGTTACATCCTTTGCACACATTCCTGTAGAAATAGTGATTATAAACAGAAGTTAGTAAATCATCAGTGATATGAATTATATCAATATAATATTAATATCAGTTAGAATTTATCGGTTAATAATTCAAAATATTTTTATAATTCTAAATATAATTTGTATGAATAAATATTACATTTTTATGTATAAATATAATACCTCCGACACAAGTTACATATACATGCAATAAACTTTAATTTATAAATAATGGACTTTTCCAAGTCTCGAGTTCTGGAGTTTAATTCCCAAAAATGATATCTCTTTATACAAAGAAAATTAAAAATAAGGAAGATTGTATAAATTATTAAAGAGAGTAATATAATATTTATTCTTGATGAACATACATATTCGCTTGTACATTTATACGCTTCAAATTTTGTTTACCATCAATTTAGAAAAAAATTTAATGATCAGGAACAGTCCTACAGATTTCAGGTCTTAAGGTACACAAAAGCATAATTTAAAAAAGTGAGGTTATATTATGCTTTATCCGAGGCCCGAGCCCACGTAAATTAAGTCCGCCATCTTTGATATGTATTATACATAGTTTTCTATAATTTTCTACGTATATCACGTCGCTTATGTATCATACGTAGAAAACCTCGAGTGACGCATCACTCCATAACTCTGATTTTTATTGATCAGCAAACTAACGTTCAAGAGCAAAATTTTAATTTACACAAGATTTTTGAATAAGAAGATAGGGATCCTTGGTTTGTATATTTGACAGATATTCAAATTCCTGATTTATTTGCAGATATTCTCAGATTAGGTAAAAGTTTTAGTAACCATGTGATAAAAAGTAAGTCGAAACAAATGATGGATATAGTCAAAGATGTTGAATCAAGTATACACAAAATTCCAATATTAGATCCCCAGTGGGCACCAAATTTGACGACGTCTTTACGACAACTTTACGACATCCTATGTCCATGTCGTTAAGGTGTCTTTACGATATCGTAAAGACATCGTCAGATCGGATGACATCTTTGCGATATCGTAAAAACACCTTAACGACATGGACATAGATTGTCGTAAAGTTGTCGTAAGGATGTCGTAACGATGTCGTAAAGACGTTGCCAAATTTTGTGCCCACTAAGTCAGCAAGATTTTTGAAACAAGGTTTTACACTTGTCAAAAAGCTTTGTTGATAAGAAATGTTTGCACATTAGTAGTGTTCATCGTAAAATTTCTGAAGGTTTTATGATAACGAAAAGCTTTCTTAAAAACAACCCTGATATAATTTGTATGAATGCTGATAAAGGCAATATTACAGTTTGTATGAAGATATCAGTGTATATTAGGAATATGGACAATTTACTTTCCAATCGCGGTAATTTTGATTTATTGAATGGAAATCTGTTAAAACAATTAAGAAGAGACACTTTCAAGATTCTAGACAATTGGAGAAAGAATGGACTTTTAGGAAAAGATATAAGATGGACTGATATAAATACCGAAGACACAGTTCTTGCTAGATTGTACGGTTTGAGAAAGATTCATAAAGATGGCTCTCCTGTGAGAATAGTTATTTCAACTATTAACACTTCCACAAAATTCTTTAAAAAAAACTTTAATTTCATGCTTAAAGACTCCATTACAACTCCAAAATACAATTTTAAAAATAGCTGGGAATTCAACAAAATTATTGTTCACAAAACTGTTCCTGATGACCATGTAATGATTCCTCTGGATGTTGTTGCAATGCTTCCGAGTATACCCCTTGAATTAGTTGAACAGGCATTTTTAAATAGATGGGGCAATATAAAAACACGTACTCGATTAAGTCAAAACGATTTTATCAAAGGGATATTTATTATTATTGTTAATAATTTATTTGATGTTATTGTTTCCCTTTGATTGACCTTCGGGCTTCATTGATCATCGCATAGCATCCTCCCAATGCTTCTTCTCGTTCAAGGTTCCTTTTCTGTTTATGAGTTTTGGGGGCTACCTTTTGGCTTGTGTGGTGACTCATGTTGTCGCTTGATCGTGCCTTGGTGGGGGGCTGCCGGGCTTCCTTCTCGGAGAGAGGTCAGTTACTATCCAGGTGTAGGCTGGGTGGCTGGTTTTCGGGGTTGCAACGATGGGAGATCAATTGTGCGTAAATTCAAGACAGTGGCTCTTCAAGTCCCAATTTAATTGTTTTTTGTGATTTCCCGACTCGATCGTATTCTAGTGTTGCAGGAAGTGACGAGTCGGATGACGTATCACCTCCGGTCGCGCCGGGATCCATCGTTCGGTGAACGATCGTGGTCGTAGCTTCCAGAGGCTACATCTGTGCTAATTTTCACCAACAACCAAAACCTTTTTTTGGAATCAAGGGAGTGCCTCATTGGATAGGATCGAGGACTCGTATCCTGAACTAAATCGAGGCAAGGTATTGAGAAGTGCGGGATCCCGGTGAGAAATTGTCTGGTTCATTTTCGTTGAGTATAACTTGACTGAACATGACTCCCTCGCTATCCCACGCCAGTCCGTCATTAATTCAAAACATTTTGGTCCTTCGAGCCGGATAGTGGGTTGGCGAGGGGAGCATGAACTTAAAGTAAGTTTTCCTTTTTTTTTTTTAAATTTCATAGTTCTAGTCAATTATTTGACGTCTTTTGACGAATGCAATGCTATTAATGTATTTCGAAAGAGTTTTTAATAGGAGAAATATCCTACGTATATGGAATGGCATTTTTGTGTAAAAAAGGAGGTCGCTGGATCTCTGAAATTGGATTGGCGACAGAACTCGGCCAACGGGAAGGATCAGCTGTTTGAACACAACCGAAAACGCTTCGTGAGTCCGGCCAAGCGTAGCAGACCGCATGAAAGAGTTCCGATTCCTCACGTACGGAATTAATCAATCGAACCATAAGTACCGGAGCACAAGTTTCTAGTTTAGGGATAAAATCATGTCGGCTGGTATCCCCAAAAACGTGGAATAATATTACATTTTTATTACCCTAATCTCAGCAGAGACTCTACCAAGGTGCGGATACAGGACTGTCGAAGAGGGAGGCGTACGATGTATCTACCCGTATTGCCGCGTCTAAGTCCGTCCGTAAAAGCTCGCTCACTTTCCTGATCCTCAAGAGAAATCAACGATTCGATATTACTACCCTGATATTACTACCCTGATACTACTACCCTGATACTACTACCCTGATACTACTACTCATAATCGATTCAGGAGATTAGCAAGGTTGTCCCCTTGGAGAAGACTTAACGTCAGTACGGTTCCGGAATGGCCCGATTCATCTGAAGGTGTAGAGGATTCGACCGGACCAATCACAAATCGCCTGAAAACGAATCGAAGGGCGACGGGAGCCTCTCGCGATCCTTGACGATTAGCATCTAGAAGAGGTGAGCCGTAAATGAGCGCCTAAGAGTACATCGATGGGTTAGGGTACAATGAACTTTGGATCCACCAAGGGAAGCCCCTGGATCTGATGCCAATCCCTATCCGCAACTTTATCCGATGGAGCGATCACACGAAGATCGCGAAGAACAAGAGCATTCACTTCGACAACTACAACGATTGCCGAGATTCGAGAGGTAGGGCCACGCGTCTAGGAACAATCTTGATTGGTTTATTTTGCAACTGTGTTAATGAGAATATTGATCGCCTGTTGTGGTAAACCAAGATGTAAACGGATCCGCGGAACAAAGAGCTGGTCTCAGAGCCAGGGTTGAGGAGGGCTTGTTCGAAATTGGTGTCCATCCGAGGTCTTTACAGCGGCTTGTGCTGTAGCAAGTACAACTTATCAGAAAAAGGCCGAATAATCGGATTTCAAATACAAGCGAACTTTATTAGTGGTTGAGGGAGCCGAGTCTTCAGTCGAAGGCCTTTCACGAGTCATGACTTCATGAAGTGTGATATAATGCTGTTTATAGCTTAGACGATAACAAGTCTTCGAATGGCAAATACGACTCCCATGTCCCATCTTATGACAATCAAAGCATGAACATAGTCGAATTGCAGTTTGATGCCTATCAGGAGCATTAAGCCTATGCCACTTTTGAAAATGACCGATGAAGTGGTTTGGGTTACATGCAGCATAAGAGAGATTGACAAATGTAATTAAGACCCACGGCTTCATTTTTCGAGCCTTGCGAAGCGTTCTAGGTTGAGGCGATCGACCTGCCCCTGGATTCACTCATTAGCGTATGCAACGTCGCGGCAGCCCCAATTGCTCGAATCCGCTGTTGTAGAAACACTTGAATTTCAGAAATGTGAGAAGAAGGTTCTTTATATGTGTGATCGAAGTTACCAATGACAATTTTCTCTTCAAAGGTCCATGACTCTCATGATGAGACATGTGCATGAATCTTCATGAATTGTGCAGCGTGTGCAGACCTGCAACCAATCTCAATGACAAAACAGAACCCCAATCAGGAAGTTCATTTTGCGGACATAGAACGACAGAAAATGAGAAGGAAAGAAAGAGAGTTTGAACCTCCATTGCAATGCAGGGACCTCGGAAATGTCCAAAGTTAGCTTGTCAAACATTAATTAAGATTCAGGCGAAGATGAATAACAAAACAGCAAGATTAAATACATAATCTGTCATGGGGAATAAGTCAGTCATGCCTGAGAGCATGTTTTACAGTGCTTGCAATGTGGCAACAAATCAACAATCAATATGTCCGTCATGCTTGAGAGCCCGTCTCGAAACGTTTACAATGGTGCAAACAATCACAATATATGTAGTAATGTATGGAAAAGTT
>CAKNWW010294722.1:0-15688 GCA_932074435.1 Andricus kollari | reverse complement strand
TGGTTGCGCAAAAATACGTGCAAGCAAACCGTTAAATCTTTGAACAGGAAGGGTTTACGTTTGGATTTGTGCCCTACTGGGACTCGCTTAACCTTCCGCATATGTTCTCGAAATTCCTCGATAAATATCTGCGGATTTGGAGTGAAATCGTCAGGAAGTACGAATTCGCCAGGAATTCGTAATGTTGTACCGAAGACGAATTCGACAGGAGACGACCCGATGTCCACAACGATAGACCTGAGTCCCAACAGGACAGTTGACAGTGATTGAGACCACTCTTTATCGGAATGGCACATGATGGCTGCTTTTAGGCATCGATGCCAGCGCTCAATCATACCGTTTGCGGCAGGATGGTAAGCAGTGGTACGTATGCGATTACAGCCGATTAATTGCATTAAGGCCTTGAAAACCTGAGCCTCAAATTGGCTCCCCTGATCTGCTTCGGGCCACTGAGAGAAGCGGTCTATGATGGTAAGGCAGTAACGATATCCGTTGCTTACGGGCAATGGACCCACAATATCCATATGGACGTGACGAAAACGGCCGTCTGGTGCCACGAAATCAGCCGGTAAAAGATGGTTGTGGCGCGAAACCTTAGACTGCTGACAAGCCGTGCACTGCTTGTACCAGTCTGAAATGTTTCGACGCATGGAGGGCCACACGTAGCGTTTGCAAATAGCGCGTTCAGTTATTTTTGCGTTTGGGTGCGCTGGATTGTGAAAGAGGTGGAAAATTCGTTTACGCAGTGATCCTGGAATATACGGGCGTAGAGTCTCGCCTAATAGATCACAGATGATTGATGACTTCCCGGAATCCCATTGAATCTTTTTAAGATTCAGAGAGCACTTAGGATCTTTGAGGAGAGTTTTTAATTCCTCGTCAGACTCTTGGGCTTCAGCTAGTTCGCAAATGCTGAATTCGGTTGGAATTTGAATGGCCTTTACTCGCGATAAAGAGTCAGCCACGACATTGTCCACTCCAGCGAGATGTTCAATCTGGGTGGTCAACTGTTAGATGAAAGACAGTTATCGTTGTTGTCGTTGAGAGGCCTTTTCCGATTTTTGTGAAAAGGCAAAAATTAATGGCTTGTGGTCTGTGACGACCTTGAAGCTTTGTCCTTTCAAAAAATATTTGAAATATCGAGTACCTTCAAAAATTGCCGTTAATTCGCGGTCATACACGCTGTAATTTCTCTGGGCTGGGGAAAATTTCCGTGAGAAGAAAGCCAGTGGCTTCCATTCCCCGAAGACCCGTTGTTAGAGGGTGGCTCCCAGGCCGGAGTCTGATGCGTCGGGAACCAGGCGTATTTCGGCCTTATATGACGGATGTGCGAGAAGTGTCGCGTTAGCTAGGTCTCGTTTGACCTGCTCAAACGCGTGACTTGCCTCGTCAGTCCAAGGTATGACCCTTTTGTCATTCTTCCGAGAGTCGCTCAAGAATCCGTTCAACGGCTCCTGTATTTGTGCAGCATGCGGTGAGCTGCGCCGGTAAAAGTTTACCATGCCCAGAAATCTTCTGAGCTCGGTGACTTTCATAGGCTTCGGAAAGTTGGTTATGGCCTGTACTTTGTCAGGTGTAGGTGTGCAACCCTTATAGGAAACCGTGTACCCCAGGAATTCAAGTTCCGGTTTGCTAAACTGGCACTTAGCGATGTTGATACGGAGAGAGTATTCTTTCAAACGCTGGAAAACGATTAGCAGATGCCTCTCACGCTCTTCAGCGGTAGAAGAGGCGATGAGGATATCATCGATGTACGTGAACACGAAGTCGAGATCCTCCAAGGCTTGGTAAATGTACCTTTTGGAAGATCTGACCTGCGTTACGTAGCCAAAATGTCATCCTCGTGTACTCAAAGAGTCCAAAAGGAGTGATGACGGCAGTTTTTGGGATGTCATGGGACGCGATGGGGATCTGATGATATGCTATGTGCAAATCGATTTTGAAGAATACTCTCTTGCCGAAAAGGATTATTGGGAAATCGCTGAGGTGAGGAACAGGGTACCTGTCCGGAGTGGTTGCAGCGTTCAACCTGCGGTAATCACCGCAAATGCGCCATTCCTGATTCTTTTGGCGAACCAGGTGAATGGGGGAGGCCCAAGGGCTACTCGACGGTCTACAGAGACCGTCCTTTACCAGCTCTTTAAAGGTGGCTTTCGCCGCGGCAAGCTTGCCCGGATGTAAGCGCCTTGCTCTATCGGCAACAGGCGGTCCGGTAGTAATGATGTGGTGCATGACCTTGTCATTAGGCGTCGCATTGGTTACCTGCGAAGATTTTGTTAGTTCCGGAAAGTCTTGTAAGAGTTTGCAAAATGGAGTTGATCGGTCTATCAGACTGATTCCGAAAATTGGAGTGGATTTGAGGAAACCTTTGGCGCATAGGCCAGTTTTTGTGTCTACGAGTTTAGATTCATGTAGAAAAGGTACCAATCGATAGTGAGCCAGCAGGTCCGCTCATATTATGGGATAAGGGACTGCGGCTACGCAAAAATTCCAATTGAATTCACGACGCAAATTTAAGTTTAGCGTGATGCGCTTATTGCCGTAGGTGTTGACTCGCAAGAAGTTAGCCGCGAATAAGGCTAATTCGTTCGGTTTAGATTTTAAAGTCTGAGCATTGGCTGCGAGCAAAGACACATCCGAGCCAGTGTCGATCAGAAAGACCAATCCGGAATCGCGATCGTGCATGTGGAGACGTTTGGAATTTTGCTCTAAATCGAGAGTCTCCACTCGATGTTGCGCTGTTAGTTTTCCGATATCAGTTTGTCAGCTTTCTTCCAAGAGCAAAGGGCTTGGCATTTGCGCGCATTTTTGCGGAATTGAGCATGGTAATAGCATAGGTCTCCTTTATTATTGTTTGAAGATTTACTTCGGTTACGAGAATTTGATCGAGACGTTGGACGACCGCGTTGTTGCTCAGATTTGTTTAGTTTACTTGTTAAAGCTTCAACTTGCTTGGACAGTTGATTGACAATGGCTGTCAATGAGTCGATGGACGAGGGTGATGATGATGTCGCGCATGTATGGACCGCGTTTTGAGCGGTGGAGCTTTGCGGTGCTACGGCGAAGGTTTGAACCCCAGATGAGTTGGAGGCTTTGCATACTTTATCCGCAAGGATCGCGAGGGTTGAAAGGTCGCTGACCTGCGACATCGCGAGTATAGCCCGAATGGAGCCATGAAGTTGGTCCAAAAAAATTGCTCTGAGCACGTCGTCGTTACACGCCCTCGTTTACTACCTCCCCCTTGAGAAGTTGGCGGATCCTAGCTTCGTTTGAAATTGAGTATGTGGCGAGGAGTCTGTTTTTAATTTGCGTGTAAACATCCTCGGGCTGAGGTTGAATATTGAGGATATCTTTTATGTGCGCGACGATATCGGGATCTAGCTGAGCGATGAGCGCGTTTGACTTTGCTTGTTCCTTAGTGATTTTCATCCGAGTTGGGCATGGTTAGGCTGTTCCCAGGGTATAGGCAAAGAGAAAATTTTATTGAAAAATTGGAATATTGAATTTATTATTAAATATTGTTCCGTCAAAAAATATTGTGTGGAATTCAGGTTCAATTGTCAAAAGAAAGCAGGAGATCTCTTGAGAAGCCCCACACTGGTTGACTCAAATTTTTCAAAATGTCGGAAAAATTTTTCTCCACGACGAAGATGTCGAAAGCAATTTGCTTAAAACCTGCAAAATATAAAGGAAAAATGTGTCATATGATACCGTAGGCAGATTATGAAAAATCAAACGATACAATCACATGTTTATAGAGGAGAGTACCCGAATATGAGATACCAACTCTGTTTTGTGTGATTGCCGGGATTCTATTAACTGAATTTAAAAGTAATATAGGCCATTTTAAAGGGAATTTAGTTTACCAAAAGGTGCGGAAATGAAAATTTTTATTAATTTTTGTTTCTTCTGAAAATCGAAAAAATTAAAAAAAATTGCTTTTTCCAAACACGTCAAACTATTCTCATAATATGAGATATCCCAGGAAATCGCTAATAAAATGCAAAATAAAGTATTATTTTTAATGAAGAACTTTATTGTATGTTTCCAAAGTGTTAATCTACTGTTATTCAGATATATTTAGTTTTTGCAGTAGTCACAAACCCGTTTGTAAACAGTTTCCCCCGCGCAGTTTTAAATGTCTATTTTCATCCATAGTACGAATTTAAAAATCCCGTGGCTTCACCCCCAGCTACCTAAATACACATAAAAATACTTTTGCAATTGCGCTGACGCTAATCACTTTCGCATGTGTGTAGAACCACAGGTATCTCATATTATGAGAACCACACCGTACAACTACGCATTTACTACGCCTAACCAGTACATTAAAAAACTTGAACACTATCGATATTTTCCTACTTAGTTATTCAATCCCTATCCCTCCAGGCAGACTTTACTGCTAAATATTTATTTAATACATAATAAATAGGGTTTAAAGACTTCCCTTCAAAGAACTCGACCACCACCAAATCCACAAACAGTTTGCTCATAATCTTTAGAAGCACAATAAAAAGATGGCTTCATCACGAAATTACTTTTTCTTTAAGGGCTACAAGTTAGTGATAGAATCAAAAGAGTGCGCCTTTTAGTTTAGCTAAAACCCCGCTATCTCATATTACGAGAATATCTCATATTCGGGTACTCTCCTCTACGTAAAAAGGCATAAATGTCATCAAGAAAAAAAATCATAAAATGTGATATAATTGTTTAAAAAGAAAGTGGTGACAGTGTTGCAGCACAGAGAACCGGGTGTCAGGTAATAAAAGTCAAAAATATGCGTACCGGGTCTCTGTGGCAAAACAAAATTAGAAAATTTGACGAAAATGTCACAATGCGCTAAAATGCCAAATATGTCACGCAATGAGCTTGCTATAAAGCGCCAATAAATAAAATACTGTCACGATAGATATCACAGTTATATCTAAGATGTTGCACGACACTCGGGGGTTGAGTTTCGTACAAAGATAAAATATATATGTGCGCACGCTCGCAACGCCGTAATCATGATCTAGTTAGACACTGATATTGTTTTCGAATTTTGATACGCAACGAACATTCAAGTATGGAAAATGACGCACAACGACGCTAATGAGTTTCCTTGTTAAAAAAGAAAAGTATTTTTTTTAAATATTAAAAGAAAGACCTATTAGGTTACTGCTGTAGTGCGTAACGCGCACTAAGGTCGTTGGTGATAATCCCAACAAATAAAATGTTGAAAAAAAAGAAAAAATTTAATTTTTAGGTGTTATTTTATTTAAAAAAAAAGAATATAGATTAATTCTCTTGTTTGAATTCTTTGTATAAATGCGTAATTAATGACTAGGAAATTTATAAGATTGTCTCCGAAGTTTGTTTGAGAATTTTCACTTTTGGCGTCACTTTGAAAATTTTAAACGGATATGGATAGCGTCGCTTTTAAATTTGGCGAGTGCGTTGCGATTATTACAAGCGTTTTTTATATAAAATTTTAAGCGTAGGACGAATTTCGGAACAGGCGACAATCATTTGCAAATTATTCACGAGAAGTAAACTTGATTATAAAGAGAATTGTTGAAAAGCTATCGTAGCAAACGTTTTCCAAAAATAAAAATTTGCTCCGGTCGCGTCACTCCGGAAGCATTACATGTTCGCGTCGCGCCAAAAATTATTGCAAGTGATTTCGTAAAATACACTTTAAAACAAGTTGAGAAAACTTAGAATATTACAGACAGGTAAAAAATAAATAAAAAATACATTAACGATACCGCTTACAATCCATGATACTTTTTTTAATTTGCGTTTGAGATCCAAGATGCTTCCCTTTGGTAAAATTGTCCGTTAGTAAATGGTTTGAAAAATGTGTCTGTTGGCGTCCATTTAAAAATCCTCCAAAAATTTTATTTCCATTGGCGTTGCGTCCTTAATTATTTTGATTTTGATTCTTCCAAAAGAACGGAAAAAATGCGTGAGATAGGTCACGGTCCGACCCATCGTGTGAGTTGTGGTAAGAAAATTGTAGCGTTCCGTGTCGGGGTCACCAGTTGTAGGTGTTTGCCATACGTAGTAATTATGGCGGCCTACTAATTGTTTGCGCAATCATGGCCAAGAGATTTATTTATATAAGCTGAGAATTTGAAGCCACGGAACTAACCATGATTGCTAAGCAGAAGGTAAAGAAATAATTACCACCACATTTAAACACAACAAATGTAATATACTTTATTTAAGTTAAAGAGGACATTGCACGTCCTCAGTCAGAACGTGTGAACGATGGGTCGACCGGACAGTAAGTGCAGGCTGTGGACACTCAATGCTTTAGAAGCGTAGACGTATACTCTACGGTGGCGCCATCAAACGAGCCCGCAGGTTTTCAAGATAAGATAATAGATGCTCGAGATTATATCCAGATGATTTGTAGATAACCTAATTAGAAAACTTAATAGATTGAAAAAAGCAATAGAAAAACAAATAGAAATACATAAATAATAACTGGAATAATTATTTATGTATTTCTGTTTGGTTTTCTATTGGGGTTTTCCATAAAAACGTGTTTTAAGGAAAAACCAAAGATGATGGAAGTATGTTTGAAACGTGGTTTGAAAGCAGTTTTTATTTGAAACTTGTAATAATATTTTTACGAAGTGTTCGAGGGCCGGTGCGTACATTGTAAGAGAACATACACTTTATTCGCTGGCTATAACGTTCGTTAATTTTCTATATTTCGACTGTCTCGAAGAATAAGTCGCTAACAAATGTTTCCGTGTACCCGTATACAGAGTGTATCAACTATATTTTACTTCGCCAGAGTGTCGTATCTCCATGCATTTTTAAATGGAGATACGACACGCTAGCGAAGCATAATACAGTTGATACGCTCTGTTCTCGGAAAAATTGGTTAGAGACTCACTCCTCGGTACAGACGATTTAATAATGTACGTACCGGCCTTTGAACACTTCTTCATAGGTTAGGCCCAGGAAATAACAAAGTTGACACCGTTCGGTAAACAACGAAGGAGTAAGAGAGATAGATGAAACATGGACCCCTCAGCAACGTGTAGCGGGGAAAGACCTACAGAGCCATCTAACGAGCCCGCAAAACAGGACCAGAGTATGTGGCTACGCGTTTTCCTATACTAGTGACCACAGCCTGAGTAAGTGTTATGTCGAGCGTAGCTCGAGTAGAGAGGCGACACGAAACTAGGAGTAGGGAGACGCGGGAAGTCGCCGGGTGAAGCGGGAAATGATGAGAGTAGCGGGAAGTAGGAGTAGGGAGATTGGAGAGTGAAACTCACTCGTGCGCTTCGTGTTACAAAGTGTTTGGTAACGCAGATCCCCACCGTGTTGACATATGGTATCGACCGCTCAGTATACGTAGTTGGTGGTGGTGTAGTGAACACTATACCGTGTCCCTACAGTGGTGTAACAATCTGTGATTGTTCATTGATGCCCTTACTGTGCGTTAGAGGCAGCACCTCCCGGACATGCGAAATGATATGAGATATTCGAACCTCCTTCAAATCCATTTTGATTAGAAGTAGATTTACTAATAGAATTATTAAATAATTTATACGGAATTTGGATTAATATATAATTAAGTAAATTAAAGAGAGACTTGGTATATTAAGAAAGCGAACTGACTCTGTAGAAATTTCATAATCACATGCGTAGTTAAAATGTTATTGATTTGCACGTGTTCTGGAGGAATGTTGTTTGTTTCAGGCCTTATTTTTCAGCTTAGTTTAATACGCAGAAATGAGGGCGAAAAGGACGTGCCTCACTTGAATCTCAAAAGGAAGTTTATTTGAAAGGGTAATTAAGATTTCGACAGCGCAACTCAGGATGCTGCGTAAAATAACAACTAGATAATAAGAGCCTTGTTGTGTAACTAGTTCAATCTGGAACTTAGTTGATTTTAGCGATGTGAAGATTTTTATTACCATTAGTTATTTGACGTTTTGATTATGAAGAGTGAAATAATGCTTAGGGGAAAATTGAGGGAACGTGGTTAATGGAATTTTGTTTTAGTAAACTAACTAGGCTAGGCTGCATCGTGGTTGACGAAAGACTTAGATCATGGTTTAGTTAGTTTGGGGGTACTAGTTTGACTTTTGATTGGCTGGACCATCGATTTCCGAGATCAGATTTTGGCTGACTCGCGACGCGGAATCTGTCTTCGCTCTCTCCAAGTTTATATTAATTTGGACTTGGAATATTTTCCTGTTAACGTATTTCAAGAATATACGTATATATTTCTATTACATTTGCAATCAGAAAATTTGTCTTTAATTGACTTTTACCCTAAAACTTAAATAATTTCAGTGTTATTTTAATTAGAATTAAAACAATAGTATTTGGACCCGGACAGTTAATTTTCATCGTTGGTTTCGTCAAGTCAGTGGCCGGACGAGGAGGGTTAATACCTTGGCTGTGGAACGAGCCCTTGATCAACAATTACTAAAATTAAAAATTCAAATTTAAGAATTTTCGCGCCAAATCTTACCCGAATCGTTACAGGAATTTTTCTGGTGTCAGAAGTGGGATTCCACAAACTAGTTGCGGTGGAATCTCACAAATAAAATATACAGTGCAAAAACAAAAATGGATACGGTGAACTTTGTATAAAGTGTTGGTGAAAAAAAAATTTGTTCGTTTAGCAAAAACCAAGTGAAAGGAAAAACATTTTGGCAATTGAAATTGTGAAAATTTGTGTAAAATATTAATATTAAAGGCTTTTTAGATTGGGAAATTTGTTTAATTAAATTTAAATTTTTGTCTAAATTAATAAGTTTAAATGTAAAGTAATTTTAAATTAAAATGAGGCAATGCGAATTAAATAATTAAAAATAAAAATTATTAGTCAGTCAAAATCTCAAACAATCAGCATAGAAAAAAAAGGACAATAAGTTTCGAAATTTTTTACAATTGTCATCGACAATTTGGTACCAGTTCAAGAGGACGACGTGGGAATTCCGGGTGGAAAATAAACGTAACCCGGAGGAAGAAGACGGAATGCCTTATTATAAAATTTTTGAAGCCAGCGTGGGAATCTGCGTGGAAATAGGACGTAGCCCAGAAGAAGATCCGCGGGTTTTTTGCCTTTGTTTTTAAACCAGGAGGCAAGCGATATCGCAAATTTGTCAGGGGTTCGCAGACGGTGTTTGCAGAGACCACGGAAAATAAAAATTCAAAATTGTTTCCTCTCTATCACCGCAGGCTGATACAAGGATTAAGGATCTACCTGAAGATGAGTTTGGATTAGCAGAAAACTGAAGAGGCTAGCTCGTGAAACAAGTTTATTTAATTTATAAAAACAGTCAATGTGTGCGTGCATAATTTATTTAAATTTCAAAATTATATAGTGTCTAAATAAATTCTATTTGGCTAGCCATTCATCTAGAACTTCAAAAAGGTGAGTCAGTTCGCTGAAGTAATAAATTGAAATTTTCGTTTACCAGTCTCTCTCATTTGTGTCATTTTCATATATGTATACATACTGTGGTTAATTTGGAATTAGAGTAGAACAAAGTAGTAAAAAAAAATTATTTAAGATGGCCGAAGAAAATAATTCCCTTGATAGAACAATAGAGGGTAATAATGATGGTAATAATTCCATCATATGTAACGGGGCTGGGGAAACAATAAATGGGGTAAACGCACCACCCACCTCTACTTTTAATAACCACGAAATTAATACTAGAGAACCAACTCCATTAGGTTCTGATATTATTCACAACTCAGGTGTAACTACTCCTCAGAATCAAATGCACGCTTGACCCGAGAGTGGAAAGGAATTCGAATTCCGATTTTAATACCCCAACCTACTCTAACTTAACAGCGCAAATGACAGGTAGTCCTTTGATAGTCAACCTAAATACACTGGAAACCGGAGCGACCGGGTGTGTTCGTGCTGGGGCTATGGCTGATGAATCTGGACTCTTTTCCTTGCCAAGTCAAGAGCCCTCAAAACCAATTCCTTTCAAAGCCGCACTTCAATTCATACCAAAAAATTTCGATGGGAAAAATATCCCTATTAGCCGTTTTGCGCGAGACTGCATATACGCGCCTAATTCAATTGCAGCCGAAGATCGCCAACATTTATTTTTCATCGTTAGATCGCGCATTTCCGCCAGTGCTTATGATTCGCTTCTTGACAGGGAAATTTATACCTTGGAAGCCCTATTAAAACATCTAAAAAATATTTTTACCGAACATAGAAATTTAAGTCAACTGAATTCCATGCTAGCAACAATAAACGAGGTACATTAGTTTCCACTATATCAAAATATACAAAGCAATTTTATTTGAAAGGAGATCATTTAGGATGCACCAATGCTATCAAACATAGCATTACATTAACCCATAAAATTCCTGTCTATAAAAAGGGTTACAGGCATCCTCCCATTCATAAAGAAGTTAGCATTGAAGAAACCGCAGATTTGATCAAAAATAAATCAATTTCACCCTCAGATTCTCCTTATAATTCCCCTGTATGGGTTGTTCCTAAAAAACCTGACCCTCAAGGCAATAAAAGATGGCGTATGGTAATAGACTATAGAGCCTTGAACGAAAAAACGGTAGGAGATGCGTATCCCCTTCCTAACATTATAGACATTTTAGATCAGCTGGGAGGAGCTAAATATTTTGCAATGCTTGACCTAGCGCAAGGCTTCCATGAGATGGAGGTCGAACCCAAAGATAGGCATAAAACGAGCTTTTCCAGTCCTTATGGTCATTATGAATTTAACAGAATGCCATTTGGAATGAAAAATGTACCCGCGACATTTCAGAAATTAATGGACAGGGTACTATCAGGGCTGCAGGGTGTCGAATTATTTGTGTACATTATTATTATTAGTTGGGTTGAGACCGTAACAGCCCCTGACGCTTGGGTAATCCCGTTGCGTCCCCTAGTGAGCCTAAGCGTGACCCCAGAGCCCTCTCCATAAAGAGAGGACCGCAGCCATGCTGTTGGCTGATATGTCCGACTCACTGATGCAGTAACTGCCAGTAAGTATTAGACGTTTCCCCGCAATCGCAGGGCAGTGACAAAGGATGTGAATAGCTGTCTCATCCTCCATTCCGCACAGACGACAGAGAGGACTTTCCGCAAGCCCTATCTTATTTCTCTGATATCTGAGATTCCCATGTCCTATAAACATTTCTGTTAGGACTTTGATCTCTTTTCTCCCGAGCTTGAGTATTTCCCTTGCTCGGTTAAAATTAAGAACATAACGAAAAATTAGAAAAACTTATGGGGCTCTACAGCCCGAAAAATTTAAATTTCTCCGCAAAGAGATCATTTATTTGGGGCATATAATATCACAAGATGGTTTAAAACCTGATCCCAAAAAGTTAGAAGCTATTAGACGCTTTCCTCAGCCAAAATTTCGAAAAAATATAAAACAATTCTTAGGACTAGCGGGATATTATAGACGATTTGTACCTGGATTTGCTCTTATAGCTAAACCTCTCAATAATGTTTTAAAAAAGGGAGTAGCTTTTGAATGGACACCGGATGCACAAGAAGCCTTTGAAAAACTAAAAAATATTCTTTGCTCATACCTAATATTGCAATATCCGGATTTTTCTAAACCCTTTGAAGTAACTACGGATGCTTCAGAATAAGCGTTGGGAGTTTTGTTAAGTCAGGGTCCTATTGGAAAGGATTTACCAATAGCATACGCTTCACGTGCGTTACAGGGTGCTCAATTTAAGTATAATGTTACAGAAAAGGAATTACTAGCAGTTATATTTGCCGTTACTCAATTTCGTCCTTATATTTATGGTCGAAAGTTTATATTAGTTACAGATCATCGTCCTTTGGTATGCTTGCACCAGTTGAATGATCCTACTTTAGGGTCAAGATTGGCCAGGTGGAAGGTCAAATTAAGGGAATATGAATTTGAAGTCCAGCATAAACCGGGGCGAGTAAATTCAAATGCAGACGCATTATCCAGAAATCCGGTAGTAGATTCCGTTGAAGATAATATGGATATAGATTCTGAAATCTCTGAGGATGAAGATCGGTTTGTTGGGGAAGTGCACGTCCTGGAGCACCCCGTGACTCATTCTGCAGAGAGAGAGATTTGGAACCACGAGTACCCAATAGAGAGATTATTTTTTAGTTCTTCCGAGAGGGAGGAAGTATGCGCCAAGATTGGTGCCCGCGCAAAATTAGGTGCGGAGGGGACGGAGATGGACACCAAGATTGGTGTGGCCATTCAGTCTGTGATCCCGGGGGTCAATCAGGCTAATGCCCAGGGGGGTGATAAAGAGAAAGATTCCTACCGCAGTCACGATGATGAGAGATTGTCGGTGACACCCCATAAATCAGACAGTATAAAATTTTCCGCCGTGTTCTCGGCTCAAGCAAATGAGAGGTTGTCTGTGGACCTAGAGAATGAGAGCGGTGAGAGGCCGCCTAACAGTGAGAGACTGTGTTGCAGTGAGAGGCTGTGCAGCTGTGAGAGGCTGTGTTGCAGTGAGAGGCTGTGTGGCAGTGAGAGGCTGTGTGGCAGTAAGAAACTGCTTAATCTTAAGGCGTGCGCACGCAGGTTAAAAAAGGGTTTGGTAGAGGTAGATTCAGATGAAGATGAGGATGATTATTTAGATGAGGAAATCAGAAACTCTATGGTAGGCCAGTATCGAAGCTTACGGTGTTCTAAAGTGATAGAAAAGGGAGATGAGAATGACGAAAGTGAAATTGCTTATGAATTACCTGTTCAAGGTGGAAAATCGCAGGGTAGTAGAGATTTGCTTACCCCTTTATTTAACGTTAGTAGAGAAAAATTATGGATGAGAGAGGATCACTTGATAAATTTTACATCTTGTGATCACATATTAACTACACCTGTAGGTCGAGATTTAATGGATGGTAAAATTATAAAGATTTGAAGAATGAAAAAGTAGAAATCGGACAGGTAATTTCGTTGAGGCATGAAAATAAAGCAATAGGGAGTATTGAAAACTTATGAGCGTGTTAAAGAATAATTTTATTGGAAAGGGTTGTAAGAAGACGTTCAGAATTATGTTAAAACATGCGATTCTTGCCAAAAGAAAAAATTAGTCAGGGTTAAGACGAAATTGCCTATGTGTATTACGGATACACCTTCTAGAGTTTTTGAAAAGCTTCAAATGGACTTAGTTGGTCCATTACCCAAGTCCGATTCAAAAAATGAATATATGCTAATTTGGCAAGACTGTTTATCAAAATATTCAGGGGCTATTCCGTTGGCTAACATAGATGCTCCCACAATTGCAGTTGCTTTTGCTGAACATTTCATATGCCGATTTGGATGCCCTGAATCAATTCAAACGGACCAAGGACCACAATTTATAAGTGAAATTATGGCTGGTTTTGCGGAACTCTTGAACGAACTCACCACACCTTTGTGGAATATATTCGTCATTATTGTGGGAAATCAGACTGGGACTTGTGGTTGCCGTATGCCATGTTCTCTTTTAACACGTCGGTCCACGAAGCCACCGGCGTAATTCCCCATGAAGTAGTATTCGGTCCAAAGCAATTTTTCCTTCCGAATTTGGTGATGAACAAGTTCCTATTACCTATATTCAATTGGTGGACAATATCCTCAATAAATTGGTTACCACAGAATCCATGGTTCATTTTCGACTTGAAGCTGCAAAACGAAGATGTAAAAAATATTATGATAGAAAAGTCAATGAGATGAATTTGAAGGAAGAACAGTATGTTTATTTAATATGTGAGAAAAGAATTAATAAATTAGGTGACCGTTATGAATGTCCATACAAAATGACCCGATTAGTGATCGACTATAATGTTGAAATCCTTAAAGGAGATGGGACCACATCCATACTCCATATGAATCGTATAAAGCATGCGTTTTGCGATACGACCCCTGAAAATTATCGATAATAATCAGAAATTAGAAATTAAAATTTTATCTCTGCGGAGTAGAGATTTTTAAGGGGGAAGGTTAATAGTAAATAGGACCCTCCTTACTTAAAAGAAAAATGCCCTCCCTGATTAAATTGAAAGGACCATATATACAAAAAAAATTTTAATTATTTTAAAAGGATTGAGTATATGATTTCAGAAATGTTCAGAAAATCTTGTTCCAATATTTTCAGAGTAATGGAATTCAGATAAAAAATAGAGTAAAATGAAAGGGATACGCATGTGTATATGTGTGTATGCTTACAGTATTTAAATTCCTTTTCGAAATTTAATAATAAGAAAAGTATACATATATTTTGAAAATTTAGAAAAATCAAAATTTTGATAACAAAATAGGATTAATTAAGAAATTAGATCACTAGTCAAAAGAGAAAAATTTATGAAAAACAAAAGATAAAAAACAGGGATAATAGGTTTAATCTAAAATAAGAAAATTCTAAACCATTAAATATAGTTTAATTAGGACTTAGTGAGTAGGAATTAGAGGAAAAGGGATGAAAACAAATACCTACAAAAAAAAATAAAATGAGTAAAAGGAAGCATCGAAAATTATAACAACAAAATTTCGTTGTTCAATTGGAGAATAAAATTAAAATTTCAACCAGGTGTAAAAAAAATTTAATTTAAAATTAGAAAATGTAAGATATTACTTTATAAAAATACATTTCATTATAGCAATAATTTAAAAACAAAATTTTTAAAAAAAGAAAATTCTGAAAAATTTGAAAAAATAAACAAAAATTATTCGCACATTCTAGGTTTTATATTATTAAATGAATTTAAAGTTTTAAATGGGTTTCATCGATTGATTAATTTCATTTAATTGGATTGATAGATCGATTAATTTAGTTGATTTGATTAAGTTGATTTGATTCAATTTCCTTGGTTTGATTTGATTTAGTTGATTAATAAATTGATTTGGTTTAATTTTGTTAATTAACGGTGATTAATTTATGTTAACTGATTGTAATTAATTAATTTATTATTATTATTATTATTTTACCTATTATTAGTATTACTATAAAATAAATGTGAAAATTTTCGAGCATAAAGACATGGAATTTAAAAAGCTGAGGAATACAAAATTAAAATAAGAAATGCATACATAATAATTATAAAATTAAAATTATAAACGTTATGTTTTGAAAATACCATAGAATATTTTAGCCGTTTATCAGAAATTTGAATATAAAAATAAAATAAAAATTTATTAAGGAGAGAAATTTCGTTCTCAAATAAGGAAAAGATTTAAAATAAGAAATCTAGTAAAGAGATCGTGCATTCATTTTCTAAGGTCGATTTTATGACTTCAAAATTTGAGGGGAAGCAGAGAAAAAACATAAAGGGAAAGGCGAAAATTTGAGACAGAAAGACCAAGCGTTTGGGAACAAAAAGAGAAGCGCGTACCGGCGAACCGAACCTCTGGTAGAAAGAGACAGAGTATATTATGGTGATGGAGCGAAAGAGAACAAATACCGGCCCCCATGTTCTCTCGAGTAACACGTGGGTCATTTGTTTTGATTCCATATAGATAAAGACTCAAGATTCAAATAGTTTAATAAATTAATGGCTTGAAATATAAGTAAAATCTTTACTTGATTAAAGAGAGTATACTTTCAAAACAAATTATTGTTTTTATCTTAATATAAAGCTTTTCATTTAACTTGAAATAAAATCAAAAGTGGAGACTATCCAACTACGGAATCTTGGGCCGTAGCAGTATCAAATGCGGGAAGATAGGTTAGGCTCTATCTGAGCACGTACTTA